>CM052360.1:26698908-26903481 GCA_028551475.1 Casuarina equisetifolia
TTGCTCTGCACCTACCAATGCCGCCAAATGGTGTGTACTAAACAAATTGCTGCGTCTGATCGATTTCTCGATCATCGATTTTGATTTTTTTTAGCTTTCATTTGATCTGTTTTTCCTGATTCTAGTGCATACACGGTGAGATTTTCAGCTGGAAGGTGCCATGTGTGTGCGTGTGTATGTAGCGCATGCGTAGGATAAGAAGGAAAACGAAGGAAGATTTTGATTGGAAAATGAATTGGTGGAATTTTGATTGGGATAATGTTCAGCTACCCGATAGTTTTTACTGAGATACTGTTCATATACCCGATCGATCATTATGGTCTATGACATTCTCTCTTTCTTGGAAAGAAAACTAATCTCATAGGCATTAGCTCGCTTGTTTGCCTACGGACGTTAATGCTTGTGTTTCTGCTTTTTATCTCTTGAGGATTCACGAATTCCTTTCTCTTCTTTTTGTAGGTAAAATCGGACTTTTTTGACGCTTTAAGCACCGCAGAGAAGCAAGTTGTTGACTACCAGTCCAGATTGGAGGCATTGAATGAGAATTTCAGCAAAGTTGGTGAGTTGCAGAAATGGTTCCACCAAATTATTTAACGTTCTTGATAATTATTTCCTTTTGTATTTCTTTACGTGCATTCATGAGTTAATTCATACCACAAATAAAGTTGATCCCATCGGTTGCCAAAATTAAATGCCTTAGATGTGGGCTGTCTCTCAATTTTCTTCTAAGATTTTTCTTAATGTAGTTAGCATTCCAATAACTGATCAACTGACTGATAGTCTTAAGAAGTCGCTGCTCATGAAACCAATAAGATGAATCACTAGAGCTTATTGACTGTTGCACAAATTTCTTTTATTATTAGGAAGAGAATTAAAAAGAACATGAAATCTGGTTTATTTTGAGTTGTATGTAAGATCCTGAATCAATATTTTATGAGCAAATGGTGTGAATATAGGTTTTCTCAAATAGATATTGCTGCTGTAAAATCTGTTCAGTTATGAATTCTGTGGATCCCTTGAGAACTGGTGTAAGCATTTGTCCCTGATTTAGTCACGATCCCTACAGAAGCTGAGAGGAAGAAATTTCTAGATCAATTTTTATATACCGAACAAGAACTTGCTGCTGCAAAAGGGCGTGAACAGGCATTGCAGGAGCAGCTTCTGAAAGAGGTGAATGATTTTCAGGAACGGTTTAAAAAGCAGATACAATCACAAAGCGAAATTGAGGTATGCTTTTTTTGCTTTTCACGTTCTTGTTTTATGAAATTAATCAACAAATCCATTTGGTTCCCTGTCATGTTTTGTTTTTAACTAGAAAAGTGAAAGTTCTGATCCCAAACTTAATCAG
This sequence comes from Casuarina equisetifolia, assembly GCA_028551475.1. Lineage (NCBI taxonomy): Eukaryota > Viridiplantae > Streptophyta > Magnoliopsida > Fagales > Casuarinaceae > Casuarina > Casuarina equisetifolia. The sequence goes on from CM052360.1 coordinate 26,700,257, forward strand.
CATAACCTTTTGTTTCACTTGTTTTATTCAACCCTTTAATTTGGTTAATATTACTCCTTTTGCAAATTATTTTCTTCCAACTTTTAATTTGATTGCAAGTTCTTTGATGATTCTTTTCACTGACACTATCTCGGCAGCTTTGGTAATATATTGATGTGATTTCGTTTCATGAGGAAACTTCGTCTTGACATGAAAATCAACAATGTCGTGGCCAAAATTCCTTGTACTTGAAGGCATAATATGATATCACTAACTGTCAATGACTAGACATCCATATATTACTCGAGCTGTGCTTTTCTTTGGGGTGCTTCCACTTTTGAAAGCTGAAGCTACTGTGCCACCCGTTTAGTAGTGGACTTCTCCTCAAATTTGTGAAGTGCTTTGAGTATTTGTAGGTAATTTTGAGTAGAAGTGAAAGATAGCTTCTATAGACAACAATTTTCTTGTATTCTTAACTGCGGCAATACCCAACTAGCCTAGGAAGACCACCTTTACTTTGCATGATTACCTTGAGAAATTATTCCTCTCTACTATGATGAATCCCTAATGAATCGAGACAAACTTATATTTGTTCAACCAGTGCTAACTTAAGATCTCTTTCTCTCTGCTTCTCTACCTGTTTCTACCCCTTGGTCACTGACATTAGTAATTAATTGTTGATTTAGTCTTAAATATAGTTTGTTTATTTACCAATCTTGGGTTGTTAGAGAAATTTGTCAGCCAATCAGTTTTTTATGCTTGAAATTTGTATTCACGTTGTTATGTTGCTTCTTTTTTGGTTTCTTCAATAACATTTAGATTGTGAAATGATAAAGGTTATCGCCTATTTTGAATCTCAGGTAAAGCTCCAGAACGAAATGAATCTTCGCTTGAAAGCCGAGTCTTCAGCTGCTTCAGCTGAAGATAAAGCAAGTACATTCGAGAGAAAACTAAGCCAGCTCTCTGAAAGCATAGAGAAGGAGAAAAAACGTCTCAATAATGAGATTGAACTGCTGCAAAGAGAATCAAAGCATGCCGCTTCTAAAATAAGTATAGAAGTGAGTAGATATATCTTCAGCTCTAAATTTTCATGGAATCTTTTTGAACACCTATTCATTGATTGGTAATTGTCTTGTTTGATTCTCCTGTTTGAAGCTTGAAAGAATGGAATGCAGAGCTAGTAATGCTGAGAAAGAATCAGAACTTCTGAAAGGGCAGTTGGAAGATATTAAGCAGCAACTTGTTGAGGTTTCTAGCTTTTATTTGTTTGTTGGTTCATGGATCTTATATACAATTTCCATGTCCAATGGCCTCTGATGTGAATGGTCTTAGTTTTTATCATATCTTTGTTTTGTGGATTACCTTTTCTTGTCTTCTTTTTGAATGTCTCCCTAAAAAAAAAAAAAAAAGGTTTTCTCCTTATTGTTGATTTTGAATTTTTGTTCATTTCAGGCTTCCAACTAAATCAAGTGATTTGCATGAGTTCTGTACACTTAATTTTCTAAATGCCACTTATCAAAGTTTATTTTTTTTATAGTGCCTGAATCAGAAGAGTGAAGTGGAGAAGAAATTATCAAGTTTCACATTTCAAGAAGTCTCTTCTTCGGATAGTAATAGTTTGGTTAAGCATCTCCAGGAAGAGCTTAGAAACTATGTAAGTTTGGCCGCTTGTACTTTATTACCGTTTACATAGCTTGTGGACAGTACTTTCAGTGCATTTGGCCAGCAGCTGATTTCTTTGTTGGGCTCTTGTTTTCCAGTGTTTTAACTGTTGTGCTCATAACATGTTGGAATTGTTTTAAAAAACCAAAAGTATCATCTTAAATACCACATTGTATGTGAAATACAGCAAGTTGAACTTATATCAGACAATATATTGGTTATAACATCATTCCAGTCATTGAGATGTCTATGGAAGACTTAAACCCATTGCCCTGTTGTCTCCTAATACAAAAGTATGTAAACTATGAAAAAGAGTTAGAGTAGATCTATTTCCTTCTTCATAAGGTAAGGTAAACAGCCAGGCATAGTGAGATAGGAGCATCTTTTTCCTTCTTCCTTGGAAGTTCATCCATGTTAACTTGTTCCTGCATTAACTCATTTGTAATTGAATGGCAATGAAAATTATGGTACGTGGATAGACTACAGATATACACAAATACACACATGCACATATGCACACTCACATAGACATTCACACCATCTATTATAACAGTGGTGCTTGGACTGTAACGGCAAATATTTGACTGGAGTAGAATTATAACATTAAGTCGCTACAGAAAAGAATGACCTATATCTTGGGTATTTGTGTTATATCATTTTTGCCAAACCCATTTAAGATCAATTGTTATTTATCTAATCAAAAGCATTGTTGTTTGCTGGCTGTAGTTGTTGGTCAAAATTAGTGTTGCCGACCTGGTTTGCCCAAATCTTAGCTTGGTTTTCATTGCAAGTTTGCTCCGCTGCTAGTTTTACTTTATCTCTAGTTCCACTTGGTACCTAAGTATGCCCATTCCATTAAAAGGCATATTAGTTTTGTATAAATGTTGGAATGAGGAAATTCTTATTACTCATTAATCAGAAATGTATGATGTATCCTCTGGTAAAATGCTACAATCACGGAGAGGAACTTTCAGGGATGCTTGTTTGGTAATAGTATATCTTTCTTATTTTTGTTATCTCAACCAGTACATTGCAGTCCTCGCAAAATACAAGTTCTGACATAACCTTTTAGCTACTTATCCCATGTACTCTCTCTGTATACTTCATAATCATTCTGTTCTTGGGCGTTTGGTGCTTAAATCTTGTAAAATCCTTTGTTACTGTCACTCAGATGGTGGGCACAGTAGTTGTAGCGTTTTTCTAGCATAATTAAAATAACGAAATTACTAGGTTCTTGTGAGATTTTCTGTGTTGGCTGCTACTTAAGGTTGGATCTTAACATTCGAAAATACAGTTAGGAGCAAGTTGTTCACATACTGCATGTATTAAAGTGGATCACTTGCTTCTTTGTTGGATGGTAACTTTGGTCTCCTCTCCCAATTTTGGCATGCACTGTGATTATGTCAGATTCTGTTTCTGAGCTGCTGGCTTCATGGAGTTAGATGTTTGGTGGAAGATCCTAGTTGCTTGGAGAACTTTTCCTTTTTGTTTGATGTGGAGCCTTTGGTTGGAGATAAAGGAGAATGTGATTAGAAGGAATGAGCAGTTTTTGGAAAGATTAATTCACACATTCTCAAGATTCCTGTGGGATGGATTTTGGATAATCCTTTTGAAAGTTTTTCTTGGATTTTTGATGCTTTTTGTTTTGGGCTTAGATTTTTTTTTTCTTTTCGCTATCTTTTCCTTTCTTTTTTATTCTTGCTGGGGTGCCCTTCGTATACTTCTTGACCAATTTGTGCTTGGGTTGCATCCTACTGAAGCTTTTTTAATATCCGTTGTTTAGTAAAATAAAAAAATCACCACTTTAGCTTGAGACCCTAATACTTGATATTACATAAGTTGTGCATACATAAAAGAGCTGTATTCTATGTTGTCTGTAGACTTGTGCTAATCCACTTGCTTGCCATTAGAAAGATATAAAAATGCATTATTTAATCATCAACTGTTGCTAGGGGATGTGATCATCCTGGAGAGTAGCTATGTGGCACACATTCTTGGTTTCTAGAAGTGATAACCTGGAAATGGAAAAAATAGTTGAATTTTTATACAAATGATGCCATGCAGGCAATTATTCTATTCTTTGAGATAAGGGATTAGCTGTGCTGCATGTAATGTTGGATTTTATTGGTCTCATCAGCTATGTCTAATTTACAATTATTTGTCTCATTGTTTTGTTTCGTCCTTTCCTCTATTAGTTATTTATTCATTATCTTTGACTTTATATTAGGAGTCTGAAGTGAGAGAAGCAAGAAAGTTGAGATCCTCCCATGAAGGCATTGAGTTATTGAAGGAGAAATTATTGGCGGAGAAGGGTCGCAGAGAGAGGGCTGAGACAGAATTATCTAAATTACAAGATGTCCAGATGAATATGAAGACGCTGGAGGATGAATTGTCATCCTGGAAGTCAATAATTAGAGAAATTCCTGATGTGTCATGTGCCGAGGATATACCTGCTAAATTTGCAGCTTTACAAAAGTGAGTTAAAACTTTTGTCTTCATAGCTAGAGAGGGGATAAAAAGTTAGAGTGGGGGAAAAAACTTGAAAGAGTATTTTCTTAATTTATTTTTTGGTTCAGGGTGTTGGGGTGAGGTATTTCCTATAGAAAACTATTAAAGTAACTTCCATGGTTGTCTGATTGAAAATGGACACCTGCCACAACATTAAAATTTCTTGGATTTTTGCACAGCTTATTTGGTAGATTTTGAGGTTACTCTTCACCTTTTATTTGAAATTACTAAGACTGAATGTTTTGTTTTGCTATATCTAGATTTAAGTACTCTCTTTCTCTCTCACGCACGCACTCAAGTTCTAAACTTATTTTTTGGGAACACCTTTCATTTGGTAGTCTCTGTTTATTCACTCCTATCTATCTATCAATATGATGAGGAAGTCTTTGAACATTTTTATATGCCTGTGTTTGTAGATGTTGCATTGTATTCTATGCTGGGAAACTTGAATGGTATTGTATTGTGCGATCTTCTTCCCCAAAAGTTTGCTTGTTAACTTCATCAGCTTCTAGCTTCCCTTGCATTAGTAATGTATTACAGCGTTCTTTACTGTTGTGATACTTTTGGTACTTTCTGGTCCAGTAAATACATGCAAGCAAGTGTACAAAGACAATGCGTGGATGCTCTGGGAAGTTTGCTGATTTTTAATGTCCATGTGTTCTGTTTTTTTTTTTTTTCTTCTTTTTTTTTTTTGACATAGTCTATTTGACGTAGAGTGGTGATTGATGGCATGACAAAGACGGTAGATGTAAATGCCCGTGTAAAAGAATTGGAGGTTGCTCTTGATGTTGCACAGAGTGGAAAAAAACTTGCTGAAACTGAGGCTGCATTGGCCAAAGAGAAGGCAGAAGCATCAAGATCAGAGGTTGAGCGGCTTGAGTTGATGGTAAGTGTTTATTAGGTGGTTTTGTGGCATATGATATGACCATGGCTAATGCATGAATTCAACTTAACTGGATAAAAGCTTTTGGAATTGGTGTTATGCACCTATGCTTGGGGCAATCTTCAGGTTTTCATTATGCGTATTTCAGCTATATGGGTATTCTTTTATAAGCTGATTGAAAGCAAGAAAAAATGTTGCTTATAAATTGAGTAAAGTCGCAGATAGTGAGGGGATGATGCTCGATTGCGAATGTCCAAAGCCTTGTATATCTTCAGGCTTATATGTCTTTTGCCCCATTCTCCTTCATTGCAAAAATCAGGATTTAATTTTTAAACCTTCACTGGTTAGGGTGACCATGTTTGGCAATTAAATTGTGCATAGAGTTGTTTACTTCTACTTGCTTGTACTAAAAAGCAGTAGTGGACACACCAAGACACACCAAGAAACCACTGCCATGGATGTGCACACACGTTGTGGCATCTTCTTACGCTTTTATTGGCTTTTAGAGGCGGAAAGCTGGCAACTTCCAAAAGCAGCTTTTTGCATATGAACTGTCACTCTTATTGACATCTTGATTGTTGATATTTCAATCAAGAGAATGCTGTTTTTGTCATTGTGCACGTAAGAACTAGATGTTGAATTGGTGGATTCTTTGTCTGCTCTGTGGCCAGTGGCTTTGGGAGCTTTGCGCTTTTCATAGTCCTCGTTGGGGAAACTTGGGTTTTGCTATGGTCAGTTCTTTCACTGTTTCTGCCTGTCATTTTAGATCTGCAGTTCTTGGAGTTAATGCTTGTATATGAAGAGCCAGCACTCCAAAGTAGTAGAGTCTCCTCTCAGACTTCACAGCTGCCACTGTTTGCAATTTATTTATGCGAATGGCTGGCTCTATTTCTTCTTGAGATTTTTGATGTGTTTGACTTTAACTGTGAATTTGATCTCTTTGCCTTTGTTGATACCTTTTGTACGTGGGTTGGTCTCATTGGTAATGTTATGGGCCTCCTTATATTCTTTTGATTGAAATTGTGGTTGAAAATACTAGTTATCTTGCCGTTTCTTTTTCAGTTCTTGTATGATACGAGATGTGACATGCTTATTGCTTTGGGATGATGATTGCCTGGTTATTATCACTCATTTTACCTTTGACTTCTGTTGCATGAGTGATCTGAATGGATGTCTCCATTTGTAGTCTTGGGTTTTGAAGTTGGTTAACTTTACTGTTGATATTTTCCTCTCATTCGATCATTTGATGCTAAAACATTGACTGTATTTTGCAGCTCTCTATGGCCACTGAAGAAAGAGAGAAATTAAGAAATCTTGTAAATGAATTCAAGAAACTAAAGAATGACGGAGCAGAGGGTGACACAGTCAGTGGTGCTGTTGTTGAGGTTGTTTCATTTTTCCTCCCATGGCTCTTAGTTTTCTCATGAGTTTCCCTCATATTTGTTATTCATGACTTGGTTTGCGTCTGCAGGAGCTTGAATCTTCAATTGCAAGAAAAGAATCGTGTATTAAAGAACTGGAGAGTAGTTTACATGAACAGAAGGAAGTCAATACTCATCAATATGAGGAGATAAAGTTGCTCAATGAGAGGTTAAATAATGAGGCAAGGAGAATAAGGTCATTGGAGAGGGAGGGTGATCGCCTTCGTTCAGAGATCTCTCTACTGGAGTCAAAGGTAAGACGTTGAGGATTACTGGAACTATGCAGTTTATCTCTTCCTGATGCATCTACGGTGAAGCATTTTATGTAAGGCTTGAATGGTTTCTTAAAAAAAATCGTCTGCAATATGAGCTTTCCTAGCAATTTTTTTCTGTGCAATATGCTGTTGATAGACAATATAAGTTAATATTGGATTGCTTGGGACATAATCATGATCTTTGAAATTAAGGGAGATTAGTTCAAAAAATATGCAACTCAGTAGACTAATTTGCCTCACCTTATAGATTGATGAAGGTTTTGCCCAGCTTCTCCCCTCATAAATCAAGGATTCAAAAATATTTAAGAGACAATATTCAGCTAATTTTTTGTGTCATAGGAAACCCTTCCCCCCATCAACACTCTCCCCCCTCCCCCCTCCTTCCCCCCCACCAAACATCAACACACCTTGGGCTTTTAACTGAAATTATGGATTTTGTCATTTTATTTATTTATTTTGTGTTTAGATGTATATGTGGGCCAATGTTTCATTTAGTATAGATGGTCAATTTGTTTGATGTTCTTGTCCATTGTCATTGATAACCTTTTTCTGTTGCTTTTCCATGCATAGTTGGGCCATGGTGATTATTCTGCTGCGAGTACAAAAGTTCTGCGAATGGTTAATACCCTCGCTGTTGATAATGAGACAAAGCAAACTATTGAGGCACTACAGACTGAGTTGCAGAAGACGAAGGAGAAGTTACAAGCTGTTGAAGAATTGAAAAGTCAGTCAGGTATGAAAAAAGAAGTTATTCCTTGAATGACAGATGCTTACTCTTCCACTTGCATTTGTGCATCTCTAATTTTCCTTCTTTTGGGCGTGTCATGATAATTTAAAGGGGCATGCGGACATTGAAAGTAAATTTATATGATTATCCTCGGGGTGTTGATTGGCATTATGGATTCCACCAATTAGTTGCCTAACCAGCTAGTTTAGTGGTGAATTAACAGGGATTCTAACTGTGAGGTCTAGAGTTCGACATCTTGTGAATGTGTGTTGTAATATTAAAAAGAAAAAAAAATAAAAAAAAAGGTATGGAGAACCCAAGTTAGTGAAGTTAGTTAGCTTTCTGTCCTTCATCTAGATAAACAAGGTTGTTGGTTCCGATTAACTCCCTCCTTAAAGACCACATATTTGAGTATGTCCCTGAAGCCCAAATGAGAAGTTGTTGAAAGACTTTGAAATGACTGTAATATTGTTTGTGCTATTGTATTTGCAATGATGAAGCTAGATGCTATCTGTTATGGTTTGCTCCTAACTTTAAAGTGTGGAGGACCAAAGTTAGTGAGGTTAGTTCCATTTCTTTCTGTCCTTTGTCAAGCGAAACAAGGGTGTTGGTTCCAACCAACTCCCTCCTTGAGGACTATATATTTGCATTTGTCTCTGAACCCCAAAAGATGAGTTGTTGAAAGATTTGAAAGTCTACACTTGAATATTATTCATGCTAGTGTATTTTGCACTGATGAAGCTCAATGCTATCTGTTATGGCTTGCTACTGAATTTTGAAGAAGCGTGTCTTTAATGGTGATAGGATAGGAATTCAAAAGGAAGTTTAATAAGTCACAACTAGTTGCTTCAATCATTTTATTGTTATGTGTCCAACTTTCCTTACACCACTAAGCAACAAGTTCATTCTATATTGCATCCTTGATCTGTCAGGGGATGCAGGCGAACTGGTGGATTCCTATATTTCTGGGAAGATAGCACAGTTAAAAGAACAAATAGCAACACTTGAAAAACGTGAAGAGAGGTGAGTTCCTCGTTGATGGAAATACTTGGGTTTTTATTGCCTTCTTTGATCATTATTTATTTGTTTATTTCATATTCTTAAACCTAAAGTGTCGAACATGCCTGTGGAACAGGTACAGGACTGTTTTTGCGGATAGAATTTCGGTATTCAGAAGAGCGTGTTGTGAACTTTTTGGTTACAAGGTATTGTTAAGTGTTCCTCATTTTGCTTTGTATTTCTTATGATTCTCCCTCCATTTTTAAGTTGTATTCTAATTGGCTGTTCCGTGAGTGGAAGTTATGGACTGGGATTGGTCAACCTAGGAATGAAAATAAGCAGACCATCTTGCATGCTTCTTTAATTAGTAAGATATCTATATTTGGTTCTTGGTAAACACATGAACTAGTATGGGCTAGTTTATTTCTTGGTCTTTGGGGATGATTTGCCCGACCCATGTCAATATATAAACTGTACATAGGAATAGCCATAGACTACGCTACAGGGATCTCTTATCGAATCCTTCTTCCGAGCCTTTTTTTTTCGATTCCCAGATCCCTCTCTCTCTCTCTCTCTCCCCCCCCTCGTACATTGGTCTTCATCATTTTCATCGACATCTTTAATCTCTCCACCTTCTCTACACCTATTCTGGTCCTTCAAATCATACATAATGAGATTCCAAACTTTGGAGACTTTTGTGGGTCCTTCAAACCTATTACCATGCTTTGGCGATTTCTCTTAATCGCTGGCCGGGGGGGGGGGGGGGGGGGGGGGTTTGGTGTGTGTTCATGCTAAGGTCTTGGAATAGTTTTCCCTAGTTAGGTATCACACTTCTATGTTCTAGACTAATCACATTGCTATTCTAAAAGGAAGAAAAGGGTCCGTTTTCTCTCTCCAAAATGAGTTTTTACAATATTTATTTCTATTTATTTGTAGTTGGTTGGTGATGTCTCCTGCTGTAACGGTGTTTGCAAGTGTAAATGGGAGAGCCACTTGACATGAGAAGGGAGTCTGGGTTAGTGTGGTTTGCATTATGTAGAGAATTTGGTGAAAGAGGAAGTGTCATTCTTTTAACTATGTAGTTTTAGGTCGACACTTATTTTAAGCAATTTGCATGTATTCCTTATATAATTAGATGCACACGTTATGGCTCTAGAATTGTGACAAATCACGGTGTAGGTGGCTAAAATGGACCTTTGAAATGATCTTGGTGGTGATAAGTTTGAGTCTTCAATGAAATATCATTCTCATACTTTAGGATGTCATACAACCTTTAGCTACTAATCTAGCAAATCAAGATATTTCAAGAACTCATTAAATAGTTTCTTTTCTTTTCCTTTTCCTTTTATTCTTATTAATTGCTATTGCCACTTTACTATGCTCTCCAAATATGATTCCTCAAGCAGGTTTTTGAAACTATAATACAATGGAAAAAAGAACTTGTGCAAGGCCAGATTGAATAAAGTTTGTGTTAACCTTTAGACCATTAATAACTTTATTCTTATGTGCTTCATTAATTTTAAAGTTATAACTTAGGGTGAAAGTTATGATTATACTACCTTAGATGTTTGAGTTGATGCATTTATGTTTTTGGCAGATTGTAATGGATGAACATCAAGGTTCTAATGGAATCCCAGTGACACGTTTTACTCTCCAATCTATTTTTGCGCAAAGCGATGATGAGAAGCTTGAATTTGAATATGAATCGGGGAATACAACCATTATGGTAAGAGGGTGTCTTTTGGGGATATGGGGTTATCTGTTGTGTCTAATGTCCCACAAGAAATTGTAGGGTTTATTAGCCTTTTTGGTAAAGAAAAAAGGAAAATATTTTGTAATAGAAAATAATGGGTTTGTTTTGTCAATTTTGAGCTCCAAGATTCAACAGAAAATATCTCCTGATGTTTCTCTAAGTAGTAGCTGGGGCCTTCATGTCAATAAAGAGATGAAAAGTAATTTTTTTTCCCCTAAAAATCTTGCAGGTAAACGATTACACATCTCAGCCTGAGATATCCCATCAGGTAAGAACCAATTTTCTTGCAAACTTACGCTTGAACTATAAACGTCATTTTGCATCTTTGAGAATGGCTGTCCCGTCTTGGACCTGATCATTGCACTGTTAACCTGATCTATTAGTAATGTGCGGGATCTTGTCTGTTGTGGGGCAGTAATTTGAGGCCATTGGTTTGTCAAAAGACAACTTCAAGCTTTATTTTGTTGTGATGACAATCAATTGTGATGAATATTTAACCTGCGATGCTTTTACTATTAGTTTCAGTAACACATTTTTTAGGACCTGATTCTGATTTCATTTCTGAGTTTTTTTTCTTTCCTTTTTTCTCTGTCGGTTCTTTGTTTCCGTTATTTTTCCCTGTTGAATCAAGAGGTTTCAGAGGCGCTGATGGGCCAATGTTTAACTTCTATTTGTTCCAAATCCCAATCAAGAGACACGTTTTAGGAACCATTCTCTCTGGTTAATATAGTGGATAGAAAGTTGAGCGTTTTGTAGGTCAAATCATCTATTTCTGTGGGTGATTTGTTCTGATTTTTGATGTGCTGCCTATGAAGTGCAACTAATTTAGACTTTCCTTTTTGCAGGTCAACATATTTGTACGGAAGTTGAATTCAATTCCAGCTTTCACCGCAAACTTAACAGTGGAATCTTTCAACAGGCGAACCCTCTCTTAATGAACTGTCTTATCGAGCCTAAATACATAGTATATCTAGATTTCTTTTATAGATGAATCTCCTGATTTGCACAATCTGTAAACTTGCCATTTCTCTGGCTGGGTCAACTTATTCTAGAAACTCAGAGCAAGCCCTACACAGATGTTGTGATTCATTAATTAGGGTGTTTATCAAGTCCGGATTGGATGAATATCAACCTTAGCAGGTGATGAAATGTGAATAGCTTATTGACCATTCTCGTGGACAGGTAACTTTCCTGGAATTATGATTACGCTGTATGCTCTTTGTGTCAAATCAAAGGGGCAAGATTTTAGGTAAGTGATGCTTCCATTTCCCATGATGCGAAATGCTGTGGAAACTGATGTAAAGGAGAGGGCCGGGTGGGGTGTTAAGTGTGCTTCCATAGGTGGGGAAGAAATAACGGAGTTTCGTGATGTGTGAAAGCATTTATGGATAAAGTATGGCATAGCGTGACTTAAGATTCATGTCGAAGGTAGGGGCCATCAGTCACAGCCTAAAATTTGCTGTATGCTTTCTATTAGAGTACATGGAAAAGCGAATACTAGGCTAGGCTCTACGTTGTATACGTCAATAGGTACCCTGTTGTCTGGACTTAAAATAAAGAGAACACTGTTTTCGTAGAGCTTGAATTTATTGAATCAATCATTTTTCGTAGCTCCTTACTCCAATTTCTCTGCGACTATCATTAGAAAGCCATATTTCATTGGATACCATGTGTCGCCAGGAATCCAAAAGCAGAGTAAACAGTATCTTTGGAGAGCTTGAACTTTCTAAAGCAATCATTTGTCATAGGCCCCTTGAGCAATTTCTATCGCCATCATTGCGGAAGAAGGTGACAGGAAAACTTGAAGCATTAGATTGCTGTCAGTCACGGAGAGTAAGTGGGACCATTGAGGTTGGTTTGTAGAAAGATAAAGAGGTCCATCGATGCAGGAAGGGTGGTCGAAATGCAATTGCGTGCACTATTCTTGGCCCTGTAGTGCTGGTAAGTTCTTCTCATAGGCCAACTTTACTAGACTCCGGAACCTACTAATTATCTTGGGTGAGTAAACTAAGTTGAATTTCTTATTGGTTTATTTTGTCAAAAAACATACTCCAACAAATGGGCACATTAAATTTCTGACCTTAATTTGGTTGTTTGCCATTGGAAAATATACATTCGACTCGGTGAAGTGAAAACTCGAGATAAAAGGTAAAAGGTATTTTGCTGCTAGGATTTCTCTCAAATTACTTGGAATGAGATTTTGGAAAGCTTTATACAGATATATATATATATATATATATATATATATATATTTGGTTGGATAAAATGAAACGTGGTTTTGTGCTTCCAGCTCCAAGCCCAACAGTTTTTTGAGCCCCTCATTAGCTTTACCTGAGCTATCAGGAATTGACTTATATGGGTTGGGTTATTCCTAAGTAATAAAAAATGAGAAATTATCTAACGAACAATAAATTATTGTTTTTTTGACATAAAAATAAAGTGTTTTAAATCATATAAAATTTTCAGTGTTTCTTTATACTTGCCTATGTGCTATTGTTGCTAGATCTGCTTTATTTCTCCCCACAAGATGGACTAGCTAGTTGCACGACAATTATGAGTTCCCTTTTCAAATGTAGTTGATCAAACCATCTAATGCTACCTATTTCATATTTCAATCTTGCTTGTACATACATCCATGAAGACGGATGGAGGGGGTGGTGATGAGTGGTTCTTTGTTCTCTGCATAACCTGGTCTTCCCTGTTGAGCACTATAGAGCTTTTTGATTTTCATGCCTTGAAGAGTAATCTGATTTGAAATGGGTGCTGAATACCTCGGAGAGTAGTCTGTTCATATAGCCTTCATTCATCAAAGTCATCTAGACTCCCTGTTTTTCCCCAGCTTTTAGATTGGGCAAAAATCCCTATGCATGAAAGCCGGGAAATAGGAAAGTAGGTGCTTTATGTAGTCATTTCAAAGGTCAAAAACGATTTCAACAAGAACGGCCGAAAAGAGAATTGATAATGGTTCAATGAGTCATGCGTTAGTTCATTCATAGAAGACATCATAGTTGAAGGAGGTCTATATCACACTACCGTCACCACAAGGGGAAGTGTCGGATAAGGCAAACTAGCCTTCACAATTAGTGGGTTTCTTTAAATCATAACGCTCAATGGGTCTTTGATGAACTTAAATTACCATTAGAAAGTATAAATCTTGAGCCTTGTGTGTAATAGAAACACATCAATCTCCCCTGTTTTTGTTTGTATTAGCATATGAAAGTCTCTCCTAAAACTATTTTGATCATAGCCTTTTGTATCAGGTAAATGAAAAAAGTGTTTAATTTAAAACCTAAGTCTTAATCAGTTAGTAGATGATCATTGAATCATTGACATGTTGACAAATTTTGATCATTACCTTTAGCTTCAAAAAGTGATAGAAAATAGTAATTTAAAGAGATCATCAATCACTGCTGAGGGTTGCAGAGAAATAGTAGAAGGTGAGTGCAAAGGGGTATAAAGTGTCCAACTCAGAATTCAAGTCCTTTGGTGGAGTGTGCGCTGATGAACCTCGGTGGCTGTGCCGTGCACACATGGTCGAATCCAGTGAACCTAATGCCCCCTAGACCTCCCTGGCATTGGGCGACGGTGGCATCTCCGAAGGCGGCGAGGAAACCTGGCCACACGAATTTTAATCATGACTTTCAACTATAGAAAGTTTTGAAAGAATAAACTTGACATCATGAAGAACGTTGAAACCTGTTCATACTCCCAAAGTATTTGCGCAAGACACTATCGACCACTGTTAAAGGTTGCAGAGAGGCAGTGGAAGGAAATGTGGGGAGATAGATGCTTGGCAGTCCATGAACCAGTAAAGGAGGGCTCAGGGCCAAACGTCACCCTGCAAAATGGTACACAAAATAGTACAAATGGATTCCTCATCAATGGCGTAAGCTACGATTACAACCCCTCTCTTTTTCTTTGACAGAAATCCTTCTGGCCACCTTGTTTGCTTCAAGAAAAAGAGACGCCCGTGACATGCTAATTGCCAGTGAAAGGCCTGTGTACATGATTTTGACAGGTGAATTGCGCAACGATAACAAAGCAAGTTAGTGGTGGAGGCGGTTGGAACAGCATTTTAGTGCCACTTCCTCTGGAGAGTGTTTGTAGGAGCTTTTAACTTTCCTTCTTTTCAGCAAGCATTGCATAAGAAGAAATTGGGACTCCTATGGAGTCGCCATCAAGAGTGATCACATTTGATTCACTTGTTGATTACCGCTTATTTTGAGGACTCGGAGGATATGGGACATGTCCCTAACACAGGAAGGCTACTTAGCCCAAGGCATCTACTCATATTCACCCTCCTGAATTTCGGTAATTATCCTTGGAAAGGACAATCATATTCCTCCCAAAATGGGTCATTATCCTACAAAAGGACAATCATGTCTATCCGTAAAAAGTCTCTCTTTTTTAAAAAGATATTAGGAAAAAATACTTCTTTTATGATTTTTTTTTCCTACAAGCAAATAAGTATTACACTTAAACATGAATTTTTAAAATTAGTTTGTATACAAGGGAGCAAATATTTTATTTAAAAAAGAAGAAGATTCATTTAAGTAATGTAGGACGTCATTTTCAATACTAAAATATGAAAGCTTGCGCTATTGTATTAGCACCCAAATCTTGAACTTCATTATTTGTCAAAATTATTCTTTATTTTCTAACCCCTAAAGTGAAGATTGGTGGTTGCAACAAAGATTTCCATCGAGTACTATCGGATCTGTACCTATACTTTTGTGTAGTGGTGTCATTTAATTTCTTGTTCTCCCCAGTTGATCAGAAAACGACATTATCCGACTAAGATTGTGATTACATTAGCATCTTCAACTTTGGGATACATTTGGAAGTTCCAAGAAAGGATGACCACCCATGTTCACCGCCAGAATTCTGTTTTAACTCGAAAGGTTTGACATCTACAAATTAGAAGTCAAAATGCTTTGTGAAATGCAATAATGCCTTCTCCCCCCCAATCCGGAGTGCTCCATCCTCGCCCACACATGATTATTTGCACAAGATTTTCCGACGTACGAGATCCCACTAATTATTATCTCAAATTTGTTTTCCATCAGAAATGACGGGAACACTGTAGTCTATGATGTGCCTAAACCCACCATTTTATCATTTATGCATCATTTTGATGTACTTTTTTAAGTTGAGCCTTTTTTGGTATGAAATATGGAAGTTTTATTTATAACATTTAAAGTAAATAAGTGCCATGAATTTTCACACAATTCCTTAATAATGGATCAAATTACACACACACACACACACACAAACAAAATAAATCTTAAGAAGTTTAGACCAATAATGTCCTACATTTAAGGTGTTTTCTTTACTGATATTACAATTATTATAATTTCAGTCTCTTAAATAAGAAAGTCAGAGAAATTTTTACAATTTTAAATTTAAAATATTCTTCAAATAATCTAATACTTGATCATTAGTATTACATACACTCTAACTTCTATTATATCATCTTTTACAACTCAAAGACCCGTTAATAGGCATTTTAACTCCCAAAAGATTGGTTTCCCAACTAATGTGAGACTCTTTTGAGATTTTGAGGGGTTTCCAATAATAAGTTTAAGTGCTTATCCCATCATTTACAAACTTGACTTAATGTGAGAAAACCATGACAAGGAGCTTCTAACTTTTACACAATAAAATATTTGTATGAAAAGATATTATATTTCTAAAACAAGATACTCTTTCATATAATTTTTTTTTTGTTTGCCCACATGATCAAGGTAATAGTAGCCTAGTTATAAAATCGCTCGTGGTTTCGTTTGAGAAGTTTTACAGCCGTTTCAGCGTTGTCAGTCACCCTAAAATATTTTTTTAGGATTTTCTCTTTAATTGTGATTGATTGAAATATACCCAAATGAGTATAGAATCTTTAAGCTCAACTTGCAGTCTCCTGGCAGTAAACTTCAATCATTTCATTTCCTATCTTCGGGTGCGTTGGAACACAATTTAAATGCCATCTAGTGGTGGCATTCTTATTCTATTGAGCTGCCATTATTTTTCAAATACAAACAATTTGAAACTGAGGCTCTTATCAAGGCCACTGCTTTCAACATAAAAGTCAAACGTGACCAACCTCAAAATATTGAAAGGAAAAGAGAAAATGCGATTTTGGTGTGCTTGAGTTGGGTGTAGAAAAGGAGGCCTACCAGCGTGTAGAACTGTCTCACCTGAACAGAAATCCTAAAAGAACAATGGGTTTGACCTTAAACAAAATGCTGAATTTGAAGGATGATCAAGATAAACAAGCATAGAATGTAGGCAACCCGAAATGATAATCACCAAATGATCGGAGCGTACAAATTTGAAGATTGAGAGAATTGGTCAATTTGCGCATGGAACCTCATTATTAGTGCTCTTGTATTGTATATTGCCGGGTGGATACATACTTTCTATTCAGGTGATTAACTTATTTGATAATCTTAGAGGTTTGCCTTTGTAGAAAGATAAAGATAAACCCAAGTTCTAAAATGGCCTGAAGTTTTTGTTAGTGCATTTGTGGATGATGGACCAAACGGAGAAAGGGATGGGAAGTGGGAGGGAGCTCAAAGAAAGGAGGAATAATCTATGTAGAAGAATCCTTTGGAGTGCCCAACTACCGACTTATCGAGGGCCCTTTTGACTTTATTAGTGACTATTTAAGGGTGTTTGAAAATGGCTTGGTTCTTTGAATGAAACTCTTTTTAATTGGCCCCTTTTTTTCTTTTCTTTTTTAAGTGAAGGTTGAATGCTGTCCAGATTCAAGCTCTTTGACATACAACATTGGTTGACTTGATACATTAACATAAATGATGGAAACCAAAGCGTTGGCATGACGTATGTCCAATAGTGAGGAGATTAGCATGATGAAGGCAGTCTCAATCACATGAAATGTATGGTATATCTTATGTGTAAGGTAAGAGTTTTATATCGTAATGTAAGATCTCTAAATAAAAGTTTAAATGAATGGAGAAATACATAAGTGAAAATACACATGAAGTCATCATCACAGGTATTGACAATCAACAAATGTGTTCATGATGGTCTACCATGGCATTGCACCCATTAATACTGACTGTGGTAACAATACGACGTTTAGAATATTTTGGTGCATAGAAAAGTCACGTTTTTGCCAACAGATAAGATAGCTGATTGCAGCAAACTTAATGGAGAAAAACACCATGCGAAGCACAATATATGCGTTGGGAGATTAGGTCTGATCATGCAGCAAGCATTTTCACTTTATGCAATGTGTTTAGTTTTTACTTTACACAGTGTAAACAAAAAGTCCTCTACATAACTTTCAATTTGGCTAGTTGTTAAGAATGCATCAGTTGTTCCCCCTATAGTTTTAATTAGTTTCTCAAGCAAAATTTGGATAATATTGGACAATTTTCATATTGTTTTCAACATGCTTCTTTGTAGCCAGTCAGGATTGTGAATTTCATTACGTAGGTACCACATCTCCTTTTGTGTGTAAAGGGTGTTAAAATTGGGCTTTATTACAACGCAAGAAATTTATTTAGGCTATAAATTAACTTATAAGGGATGAAAAGTAAATTTTATTTTAAAACATTTTTCATGTAAGATTTAGTTAATATGAGAAATTTCTACACTATTCTTAACAAGAAACTCTACTAAAAAGTTTTATGTAGATTAAACACTATGGATGGGGCTTGGAAGATCGGTGGACAAAGTGCCTAGGAATATAGCCACAATGTAGCCCTAGGATTGGGCTGAATTATGGCTTTCCATTTGACAAAATATGCTATGAAAAGATGGAAGAATCTAACCTAACTAAAAAAAAAGATGGGAGAATCCACTGAATTTTTTAAAAGCATATGTCTCTTGGTAACCAAAGTATCTAGCTTCTACTGTGTAATTTTATTGTAAAGCCTCTCAAGATGACTAGGAAAAAGGTGCTTTTGAGTGAAAAAGGTTCCAAACTTTCATGTGCCTTACACCTTTAGGAATAGGCTATAGTGCCTTATACATAGACTACTCTCTTCCTTTACTAGAAATGTTCATATGAATTTCCACCTTTAAATGTTTTGGAATGAGAAAAGGAATAAGAATCTTAATCTGAAATTGGAACTTCCATACCATACAAATTAGAAGAAATTTAGTAACAATGACTGCAAGCAAAAAAAGTTTAAGAATTTTACTGAAAATCTAAAACAAGTGAAATGCATTTTGTTTTAAAAAATTCTTGAACTCGACACCTGATCTTTGTGGTTGAAAGGTCCTTTTCCTCGCTTTGGTAAATTGGGATGGTAGGTCTAGCCCTTGAAAGGACAAAGACTATAGATTTGTAACCCACTCTTTTTACATTTGAAGGTGGTGAGTGGAATTGCCGACAGATTAATGGCATCTTATGAGTAAATAATAAACTAATAACTCTGTACAGCATTGCTCTGCACCAGCTGCCCCATTAAAAGACTGTGGTATCTAGTAAAACATATTAAATTGGGGCACTATCATGCGCACCCATGGTCCACCTTGAGCAGAACTTTTGGTCTCATGTGTAACAGTGGAGGCCATATCAAGAAAATAGGTGCAAAAAGTAAAACTATTCTCCTTTATTCAAGTCCGCCAATGTAGAATGGTCACTAGCAATGTTGTAGAAGAAAGTTTCACCCTTTATCAAAACAAAAGTAATACAACAATTTGATTGAAGCTGTCATTCTTAACATCCTATTAATATTAGCTATTATCTTTAAATTGCCTCATAATTTCGTCATGAACAAGTGAGGAAAGGAGTTTAAAAAAGGGGTATATTGCACAGTCAATGCATTGATTTGACAATTTTTTTTTATATATTTAAATATTTCTCTTTTAATGATCCATTTAAAAGATAAAACGAGGGTTTTTTTTTTTTATAAATATAATATCATATCCAAATTTCAGTATAACAACCTATTGCTTATAACTATTGCCTATGAATTAGATCTCAATGAATTTCCTAAACACTAGATAAGAAAGTTGATTGTAGCTGTTATTTTAAGATTGCCTCATAATTTCATCATGATCAATTGAAATGATACATTAAAAATAGTGGTTGTCTTAATAGCTTAATTTAGTATTTTTTTTTACATTCAAATATTACTTTTCCTAGCAATTAATTTAAAAATATAAAATGAGTCTCTTTAACATAAATTTACACTCAAATTTAAGTGCAACACTTCATCATTCATATTATCACCCATAAATTATATTCCTATGATTTTCCTAAATTTTAGACCAAAAGGTTATTAAAATAGTAATCATCTCATATTACCAACATTTTAGCATGATATTTTTCTAATATTTAAGGGTGTCTGAAAATACATAAAATCCTTTCTAACAAATATCACATACTATGTGGACGTCATTGTTGGATATTTCTCACAAGTGTCGAAGTTTGTGGAGCGAAAGTAGGCTTTTTTCTTATGGTGATATGGGTGCTACTCATGCTTACTTCTAGTGGGCAATCCAAATTTCTCAACCATTTTTTTCCTTTTTGTAGTATTATTTGTGTTAATGGAATCCACTTAGGATTCATATGTTCTGTCTCCACCTTGTCTCCCGCTTTGTTCTCAAAAACACCTTTCCTTGTACCTTAAAATCAAAGCAAGAAAGAGGTCATGTATGAGTAGGGTGGCATGGAATTGAACGCTGACTATAATGCCGACAAGCCTATATAATGCTACCACGTGTTAAGAGACAAGTAAATTTTAGTCTTGACTGACAATAAAAAATGATAAATGTTTGATCGAAGAAAGAAGGCCAAAGGCATTATAGCTGCCTTGTTTTCTTTGTTCTTTATCCCTTCCCTTTTACGTAACTCAAAGTCTAATTAAAAACGGAAAAAGGGACCTAAAAAGGAAAAGAATTAAGGAAAATGGCTACTATAAGGAAATAGAAGAAAGATTGAAAGCTCTTTTTGCGTTATACAAACTCTAGCGTATTAAAGTTACGAAATGAATTAATTCTCTACTTATAGAGTAATATTAGCAATTGTCTTATTTAGAGATGTTGCTTTCAGAGTATTATGTTATCTAAATGAGCTTATAATATTAAGGGTATGTACTCATGTCTTTATATTCTCTTAGTTTTAGATAAATAATTTCATATATTCATTAAAAAAAAATCTATTCTTTCTTTCAAAATTAGCTATGAAAATGAAAATACACTTTTATATATACGAAAGATATCAAACTAAAATATATGTAATGTATCATACTCATTTATACTATTTTGAACGCGCTTGATGAAAACACAAGGATTTAATCCACAAACGAGAAGATGTCATATTTGAAAAGCTCATTTTCTTTTAAAAATTTCGTTACTAAGAAAAGATGACACACTTTGTTTTCAACACATACATGCATACTAGGAAGATAATGTTCATTGTGCTCCATTGGCAACAGCAATTGAATCAACATTGCATTGTCATAAAATTGTGGGGGGTCGTTGAGGCGAAGCAAATGGAAGGATTAAGAAGATGCTCACATTGTCGACCCGTCGACCTATCATTAGAATTCTTTCCATTTTCTTAGTTGTAAAAATCCACTGTTTATGTGGTCTACTTAGAAGCTCAAGTGTAGCCCCCCAGTGGCCTTTAAATGGTGGGTTTTAGGCACACCATCTTCAGCAAACATACTAGAAAAACAGTAAAACACAAGAACAACAACAGTAAGTCAGTGCTATTGCCTGAACCTAAAAGAGTGTGTTCTTTCGTAAAACTCTTTATCTTTTGCAATTAGGAAAGCACAAGATCTGGATAATTACATCAAAATCTGTAGTAAAAAAATGTATTTGACAACACAACCTTTTGAGTATTTGATTACCGTAAAATCATCTCTCTCTCTCTCTCTCTCTCTCTCTCTCTCTCTCTCTCTCTCTTCAAGTTACGTAAAGGCGTTCATCCTTCTGTATCAAGGCCCTCTTTGAAGATACAAATAAAGTAAGTACTTTCTCAATTTTGACGATCTTATTAATGGAGGTGATAATGAACCGTCTACTTTGCATGACAGAAAGGATAAAAAGCAGCTACCAGAAAACATTGGAGTAGCCAATGAACGCCAAATCTGAACATCATATTGTTTCTAAACACCGACAACCTTTTGACTTGGTTTCTCTGTCTTTGTTTTCGCCCACACAAAGTATGCATTATAATAAGCACTTAATAGTACTTTGCACTACGCAAACCAATTCAAACTCCATCATTCCTTTCACCAAGTGCAGTGCAGACCACACTAACAACCGGCCTAACCTCAACTTTTTCACTTGATTTATTCTCATAACATGGGTGTTTTTCTTTTTCTTTTTTTTTTCTTTTAATATAGGTAATGAGTTAACGAATTCAAACCGAAAATTTTAAGGTCAAAAGTCTATAACTTTTGCCACTCAACTATAGGTCCCAGTTCTACTAAAGTATTTTCTCTTGAATCCTTCTCACATATATGTTCTTTTTGAAGGCTCAAGTCCAACTCTTTCCAAAAATCCTTATTGAAAAGAGGAGTGTTCAAAAGATGCTTATAAAATACTTCACAAGTACTCTTCTTTCAGGTGTAGGATTGAGTATTTAATAATTTTTAAATTCTGAAACAGAGGTAGACCCTTTCATACCCAGTGAGTTTTAACATTTTGATCAATTTAGTTGTTAAATTTTTAAGTTTCACCTCTCTCTCATCATTGCTTAGTCACAAGATTTGCAGATACGAAGGTATAATTATAAACCTTTAATCTTGTTAACCTTTTGAATTTGTTCTTGTATGATTTTGCCAGCACGTCTTGTAGCTTATTTTATGAGGGGCTTTTTTCCGGGACAAAAATCTTTTGGATGTATTACCTCATCAGACAAGAATGCGAAGAATCTGGAGTTAAAAATAAAGATAACACAAGAATAAGACCTCATGGAGTTGCATGCATGTGAGCTGAATTTAATATAGTGCTACACGTGAATCATTTGACCAGAAAATGGAGCAGTTAGCAATTTTATTCTCATCCAGTCAATGCAAAAACAGATCACCCAAAAGAAAAAAATTATTACAATAATAAAAGATCAGGTGCTACTATCTAATAGGTTCTATTATCTTCCAAACACAAGAAAACCCAATTTGAGCATTAACAATCAATTTGAGAAAAACAAAACCATTTCATCTGTATGATTTTGTGTTTTAAATATTGATTGGAAGTCCTCTTATGATCCAAAAGTTTGAAGCCTCCTTTCCTTAGTCCTCTTTCTGTGCTTGGTTTACACTTTCCTGGTATATTCCATCTAATCCCATCCCTCTTTGGTGAATGTTAAACCTTTTTCACAGCATACAATGATAACATCAATGTTGGGAAACTATTGCTCCCAATTAAGATACTTAGAACATGACAAAAAGATGTCATTATGTGACTAATAACATTGGGTGAAGGAAAAAAGAAGATGCCGAAATTATAAATTATTAACATGTGTTTGTGAGGTCCCCATAATTCTAATAATCATCTAATTTAATTAAATGGAGGAAATGGGATGTGAACTATAATGGAGAGTATATTAAGCTCGATACGGACAACCAATGAGAGCCGAAAAGGCAATTCGTCTTGTCAACTCTACTCACAAATCCAAACCACACGCTTCCTTCCTCAAAGAAAAGCAAAACAACACTACCATTTTCTGGTGGAAGTGTTTCCCACGTGGGCATTGTGCGTGTGGGATTAGAACTTTGCAGGAAGCTTCATTGGTACAGTATCTAGGAGAGAGGGGCTCAGCTTTATAAATTAAGAGCCACCCTCTCTGCGTTCCTCAAATTCAGCAGAGTAAGAAGACCATCAGACTCCATCGCTTCTTGCAAGTTGTCTCTCTTTCTCTTCTGATATCTTTGGGGAGAGAGAAAAGAAAGAGAACAGAAGTAAAGGGTAGAGAGAGAGAGAGCTCGGCAATGTCTGGAATGGTTGAAGATACGACTGTTGACTGGAGAGGAAGACCCTCCAACCCTTCCAAACATGGAGGGATGAGAGCTGCTGCTTTTGTTCTTGGTATCCCTCTCTCTTTTTGTATGTCTTTGTGTGTGTGTGTGTGTGTGTGTGTGTGAAACTAGTAGTAAGTTCTTTGTTTGGTCATGAATTTGAAGCTTTCAATAAACTTAAGCTCTTATCAAAAGTAAAGTGCTTATGTTTCTTGAACAAATTTTCTTGTAATGTCATTTTTCAAGTCATTAGTAGTTCCATCATACTACTAGTCCATTGACTTATTTTTATATCTTTTTTTTTCAAATTTTATTTGATGCCTAAGAGGGAGCAGGAGCCTACCCAAGACTTATTTTTACTACCTATATACATATTATTTCAGACTGAAATTGCACATGTTATTTTCATCTTTTAATGCTCCTTTCTCGCTCTTAAGCTTCTTTTATGTACTTATTATGCACTGTTTATGGATGTGATTATTTACAGGGATACAAACGTTTGAGATAATGGCCATAGCTGCGGTCGGGAACAACCTCATAACATATTTGATTAATGAGATGCACTTCCCTTTGTCGAAATCTGCAAATATCGTGACGAACTTTGTGGGAACTATCTTTATCCTGGCCCTCTTTGGCGGTTACCTTTCGGATTCTTATCTTGGGAGTTTCTGGACCATGCTTATCTTCGGCTTTGTCGAACTCTCCGTATGCCTTTACCTTATTCCAACTATTTTTTTCCCCCCACTGTTGTCTTTCTTGCTAGTAGAAAGGGTCACAAACACAAGTAGCTGTCGACAATAATGGCATCTAGATCCGAATTTAAATCTTGTTGAGAATTTTTAGTAAAAAATTAAAAACCACATACTTTTAGGTCAATCTTTAAATAAATATAAACTTTTAACATGATATTATATCTATGACTTCAAGTAAAATATTTAATTACAGATTGAGTACATGTGATTTATATCACATTATTTCATTTTATTATTATAAAATAGTTCGAGATCTTAGAATATGTTAAATAGTAACATAAATTTTGTCTTATTTTTTTTCTTTTCAAAATCTTCCTTATTAAAGAGAAAGATCTCCCATTAGATTAATTTTAGTATTTTTAACCATATTTCAGCTGATGAAAAGTTTTGTTTTCTTCGAGAGGGAAAGAGAGAGAAAACATGGTATCTTACGCATGGGTTTTCTTTCTCTTTATTTAAATGTACAGGGATTCATATTGCTCTCAGTTCAAGCTCATCTTCCCCAGTTAAAGCCACCCTCTTGCAACATGCTGACTGATGGAGAACACTGTACAGAAGCAAAGGGGTTGAAGGCTTTGATTTTCTTTGTAGCACTTTACTTAGTGGCTTTAGGAAGTGGATGTGTCAAACCCAACATGATTGCTCATGGTGGTGACCAGTTCAACCAAGATAACCCCAAGCAATCCAAGAAGCTCTCCACCTACTTCAACGCTGCCTATTTTGCCTTCTCCGTGGGTGAGCTTATTGCCCTTACAGTTCTTGTTTGGGTCCAAACTCATTCCGGTATGGACGTTGGCTTTGGAGTTTCAGCTGCCGCCATGGCCATGGGACTTATCAGCTTGGTTTCCGGTACTCTTTACTATAGCAACAAGCCCCCTCAAGGAAGCATCTTCACCCCCATCGCTCAGGTAATTCTTCTTTTGTCCTTTTTCCCATTCGGTATGATCTTTGTATTTTAGTAATTTCTTAAAGTTTTCTTCTATGAATTTTTTATTATCTTAAATATATATAATTTTACATATGCATTTAAATTCATATACTTAGAAGTGGATCAAGAAATTCTAAATAATATTTACTTTTAACGAGTTAGACATTTGTCATCCAAGGATTTTGTTACATGAGATTTCAAATTTAAGACCTAAGTCTTGGACCCAACCAATTATGACTACAATTTGTCTAAATATGTCCTCTTTTTCCTCTTTTTCTTTTGATTTATGCGCATGTCTTTTGACGATGTTCCTTTCAGGTTTTTGTGGCTGCATTCTTGAAAAGAAAGCAGGTTTGTCCGTCTTACGCACAAACTCTCCAGAGGGACCAAAACAATGTGTCAGAGAACAACGTTTCATCGTCTTCTGAAATTGGCGGTCTCCTTCACACTGGAAAGTTCAGGTCTGTTCCAAAGATAAGATTTTTTTTTCTTTGACTCTCTTATTCTCGCACTTTCAAATCAACCATGAAACTCAATAAAAAGACCGGCGATGCTTAGCTTTTAAGTCAATGTTTTCTTTTCCTTGCCTTTTCTTTTCAATCCTTCAAAAGCTTAGAGGATTTTGACTTAATTGCCGCCTTTTTTTGACAATCTTGAACCACAAAATTCATATAAATCATCAGTCTAAGAAAACTTAAGTTCAACTTAAATATTAGTTTAAGGTTGGAAGCTCAATTAAACTTAAAGTTGCATAAGATGAAACAGAATTAATCTAAATTTTGATATTATATTAAATGACCTAAAATCCTTTATCTTTTTTTGGTGTGAAACTCTTGCAATGTACGTAATGAATTTCTTCTTTGTTTTCTATTTTTTTAATTTTTAATCTATTTCATTATTAGGTTCTTGGACAAGGCTTGCCTCAAAATCCAAGATGGGTCTCATACAAAGGAAAGCCCATGGAGATTGTGCACGGTTTCCCAAGTCAATCAAGTCAAGATTCTACTCTCGGTCATTCCGATCTTTGCATGCACCATTGTTTTCAACACCATTTTAGCTCAGCTCCAAACGTTCTCAGTCCAACAAGGAAGTGCAATGGACACTAAAGTCACCAAATCCTTCCATATCCCTCCAGCTTCCCTTCAGTCCATCCCATACATAATGCTCATCGTTGTAGTCCCTCTCTACGACACTTTCTTTGTCCCTTTTGCAAGAAAAATCACGGGCCACGACTCCGGCATCTCCCCTTTACACCGGATCGGCTTTGGCCTCTTTTTTGCGACGTTTTCAATGGTTTCTGCAGCAATCATGGAGAAAAGGAGAAGGGATGCAGCAGTAAAATCAGACAAAATACTATCCATTTTCTGGATCACCCCACAGTTCTTGATATTTGGATTGTCAGAAATGTTTACAGCCGTAGGGCTCATTGAGTTCTTTTACAAACAATCCTTGAAAGGCATGCAGGCATTTTTAACAGCAATCACCTATTGCTCTTACTCTTTTGGCTTTTATCTGAGCTCTGTATTGGTTTCCTTGGTGAACAAGATCACCTCAAACTCCTCCAATGGCGGTTGGCTCCACGACAATGACCTGAACAAAGACAGGCTAGATCTTTTCTATTGGATGCTGGCAGCACTCAGCTTCCTCAACTTTCTCAACTACATCTTTTGGTCAAGGTGGTACTCTAGCAATTTAACATCACTAAGGACACCAAGCGAGGAGGCTCACGTGGAGGAAAATAACCACCTTAGTTTCAACCCTGCAAAAAACGTTGGAGCCGATGATAATCTGCCTTAAGTGTATCTACATGTTACCTAGTATCTTGTGTAATACATGGATGAAAGTATCATCCAATGGGATAAGGGATGTCTGTGGGCCGACAGTTTTTGTAGATAAGTTATAAAAGAATGCCACCCAATGAACCTTGGAGGGCAGAAATGTATGTCTTAGTCTATCTTTGTCTTTACGTTTCTCATCAAGGTCAATGCCTAGATCTTATTTTACTGAATTACTTTTTAGTATGAATATATAAGTTTTACTCATGATATTTGAATATTACCAAGTATTATAAACTTGGCTTTAAATGTGAAAGACTGAGATAAGAAGCTTCAAACTGTCATACAACAAAACATTAATATAAGAAGATTTTATTTTTTAAAATTAAGATATTTTCTCTCATATGATTTTTCTTATTTTTACCAATAAATTAAGATAATAACAGCTTTATTTTAAAATCACATATGATTTTTCTTAATCTATATACAATAATTAGATTATATTTGATTAAATTATTTACACTTGGCTTTGCCTTTATCATAAACAAAAAAGTGGGAAAAGAAGATGCACCTCTTTGAGGGTACACAACGACATTGAATTGATCCCAAGTTCTACCCTTCCCGGCTGACAACATATAATGCATTATCTTAATGTTTCTTTAGAGGAAATCTAACAAACATGATGTGATGTATTCAAATAGAGCACAATGAACCCTCCGTGGACAAAGTCAAAAAGTAAAAAGTGAGTGTTGGGAGAGAGATGTGATCCAGTAGAATATGTACTGGAGTTGTTCCCATTTCATGTTCTTTATGTCAATCGTCTGCCTTTTATAGAAAAGACATGTCTCCAACATGTTTTGCTCCTAGCTCCACTGGCGAAGAATTCATCAAATTGTTCGTGAAAAGTAGCCTTACTTCCACTCTTCCCCAAGCAAACCAGCCAATCATGAGGCCTAGAGTTCCGCCCTTCCAGTCATGGATTTGATAATAGTTTTCCCCACTACAAGACTAACTTGGTCTCAAAAATGTGCATCTGTCCCTTTTGTTGTGTGGGGTGAACGGTTGTCCACTTGCTAAGTAGAAATTGGCTTTCTTTACACAATGAAGCCATACGTTGAATGCATTTAGGTTTATTGAAAAGCATTTTGATACTGGTTGCTTTGAGATTCTTATTTTCTTTTAATATCCCAATTGTTAAAGAAGTTATATTATTAATATCTTGCTTTAACATTTTCCTTATATGTAGGGGTATCATCTTCTTTTAACAATCAATTTTTTTAATATGATATTACATTATTAAGTAACTTACCGTATTTCTGTAATTATTTAGTTCAAAACTATAATCACCACAAGAAAAATGATTGAATTATATGTAAAAAGAGCTTTATCTCTTTTAACATAGTAACAAAGCTACATGTACATCATGGTGCCGTCGATTAGACTTCGCAGGATGTGAGTATAGATTGGATTGGCTTCTTTGTGTTGCTCGGAGATCGGGGATTGTCAATGATCAACTTTTGTAGCTGACTTGGTCTTATTTTATGGCCAAGTACTAAACAATTCTTGGTATTTCTAAAACTGTTAAGCCGAAAACTATGCAAATTACAAGAAAAATCAATGAATTATGCTTAGAGAAATAATTTATACTTTTTTTGAGTTAATAGAGCAATAATTAATTTAAACCTCGCAGATAACATGTGACACATCCTCTGACCATTTTGTTTCTTTCATCCCATAAGAAGGTTGGCAAGCTTTTCCACTAAACTTAAGCTAATTAACCCGTCTTTCACTTAATTTTACGTCACAATGTTTCTTCTCAATGTCCCATCCTCTCTTTAAAAGCTCTTTCAACATTAACCATAGAATACCCAGGACAAGCTAGTAAAAGAAATTGATTCTCGCGGCTAGTAGAAGGATATTTCATATGTACTTGCCCACATTTTTCTCGTAAGATCGAAAGTTGTATGATAATAAAGAGCATCAGCTTCATGAACTCCCGTGAAAACTAGTGGAAATTCTGCACCATCCCAAAGCTAACGAAGCGTAATCTCGTAATCACGGCAAAGCTCGACTTTTCTTTTGTGCCTTCTTCAAAAACATGGCGATAATACGAGCGAAACTAATCCATTACTCATTCTTGGCCCAATGTTTGTTAGAACTAGAAGAATCCTTCCCTTGCTACTCGGTGAAGAAAATAAGGATTTTTTTTTTTATAAATTTTGTGTATAGGATGAAAGTTTCACATCAAATATATAATCTTTTATAGTGAAGCTTAAATTAAGAAAGTATTCCTTCAATTCTTAAACTTACTTTTATGTTAAACTTTTAAATTTTTTAACTTAAAATTGAAGTCCCAAGATAAATTTACTATATCTCTTGCGACCTTGAATCCAATGTCATTTAGCATAAGGGAGTATGTGCAAGATGAAAATTTTATAGCAAGTATGTAATTTAAAACCTAAATTGAAAGACATAACTCTTCAACTTCTAACCTAGCCTTTAAGTTTAACCTTTGAGTCTTTTAACATATTTCTTCCTTAAATTGCTAATGAATGTGTATTGTGTGTTGTTAATATTTTGATTTAGTTTCCTTTTATATTTGAGAATAAATCCTTTTATACTCATCAACATAATTGAATTATTTTTCTATTATTAATAACTACTTTTAAGAGAGAGTAAATATTCATCAACATAATTGAATTATTTTTCACTTGTGAGACGCCATAACATGGTATTTTCATGATTGCTCAATTTGTTTTTCTGTTGACATTTGATAGATATGCTATAGTTTTCGATGATGAAGGCCAAAAGAAAAAGACCCACTGGAACATTCATCTTAAAACCCTAAAACCCTTAGCATCTAATTACTCACATCCTATTGATAGGTGTACTTGCATCTAATAACCCAATTTGGTTATCTCAAATATTATAACATAATTCAATCGTAATAGTATTAGTTGTAGAGTTAAAATTAGGATTAAGAACACAAAATTAATTTCTCAATTAAAATTTTCTATAAATATAAGGTTTGAAAAAATTTATATGGCTTGTGTCATTTAGTAAAATGTTATAATAACTAAAGAGAAAAAGTATTGTCAGAGAAGAAATCATTGATATATGAAAATTCTAAATAGTGGTAGAATATTATCTCTTGTAGATCTAGAAATTGGCTTATCTGGAGGAATGCAAGTTTTTAATGTTCTTATGTACTTTTGTATTTGTTTCTTTATTGTCGATGATTTTTTTTTAACAAATACAATATTAGAATACCCAATAATGGCAAGAGAAGAGTTAGAATAAGAAACAACTAATTAAACTCAGAATATGCAATGAATTTAAATCTCTTAAAATAAATAATAATATATCATGTTTAAGACATAATTTGTATATTTCTCTTACATACTCAATCATGGCCCATAAAAGAAGAAAAAGAGAGGCTTCTGTTGAAAAAAATCTAAGAATCGATACTCGGCAGGCTTAATTCTTGAGAAGAAACAAGAAAATTGTTTCTCATGTTTGGATATTCTTCATGCAATCTGTTACACATTTAGCAACACATTTCATGTACTCGGTGGGTTCTAGCTCATACATGCACTTATAATCACACCTTCCAGCGCAAATCAGGAGCCAATCCTTACCTTCCACCACAACTAGCACGAGTAGAATGATCACCAGCATCATCACCTCCGCTGCAGGTCTCTTCGTATGGCAAACTTTCATTTCTTCCTTTCTCTTCTGAATCCCTATGCTATTTGGTTTGAATAGAAAACTATATTAATAAAATTGTCTGCCTTTTTATGACCAAGTACGGTGGCCGTTGAGTAAAGTTTGGGCAAACGCTATAGTGAATTGATCTATTTGTTTGTACCAAAAGTTATATCTACTAGGGGTTCGATAAGGTTAGTTATTAGTATTAAAAATAAGTTTATTATTTAATTAAAAACTAACTTGTAAAATGAATTTTCATTTTTTTTCTATATTTAAACAGTACCCAAATAATCGTATAATTATTAAAAATATTTGACAACCAAAACCATATTTGTTCACTTTTGATGCCAATTTTGGTATGGAAGAATGTGAGTTGTGGATCGCAATTACGAGCAATTATAAATAAAATGGAGGAAAATGATTTCTTTATGTGCCTTGAACAATTCACAACTCGACTGGCACTACATGAAAGAGAGATAATGTAAAGGGCTTACATGGCCTCACATTGCTTGATGCTAAGCATATTTCGAAAAAGGAAGCAATTGTTTCCTTATCAGTCACTTCTAAACTAAACATCAACTTCATGGACTCCTACGAAAACTAGTGGAAATTCCGTGCCAGCCCTATGCTTAAGAAGGATATTCTTGAATTGAGAACTTACCTTCGTTTGTTAACAAATGAGTAGTTCAATTGTTTATTACTGACTACTCAGGATTTAAGCCTTAAATTTGACACTGCATATTTATGAACCCTCGAACCCCTTTGCCTAAACAGAAGAATTTTTTTTAAAAAAAAAAAGAAAGAAAAGAAAAAGAAAACTCGAGTCTTCAAAAGCATGATAATAAATTGGGCGAAACTTATTTAATATGTCATTCACTTGATACGAACTAGAAGAATCCTTCCCCTACCCATAACTCCCAACCCTGGGGAACCAAATCCGGTTGAGAGTGAAAGAAGGAAATTTTGTGGATTTCTTCTTTTAAATACTTCTAAAAACAGTGTGAACCTGTATTTAATGTTATCAATACCTTGGTTTAGTAGCCTATTGCATGTGAGTGAATATTTATCTACATAAATAATTTATTTCTTAACTGTTAGGCTTCATATTGTGGTGTTTTCATAGTTACATGATTATTTTTTCTTTTGATAATTGATAGATATGTTATGGTTTCCATGATGAATGTTAAGAGAAGGCAGAAAAATCTAAAAGCTATAATAGCACCCTTAACGTCTAGTTATACACGTCCTGTTGAAAGAATGTTTGTTGCATCGGATAACCCAATTTGGTTATTTTGAATATTATAGCAAAGTTCAATAATAAGAGTATTAGTTGATGAGTTAAAATTAGCATCAAGAAAAAAAAAGATAACTTGTTCAATAAAATTCCTTTTAAGTTCTGTTAAAGTTAAGGTTCGGAAGACTTTATTATATGTATTATGTCATTCCGTAAGCTATTTCAATAATTAAAGAAAAAAAAAGGTATTATCAAACAGAAATTCTTAAGCTATGAAAATTCTGAAATTGTAATAAATTGTTATCTCTTGTAAACTTAGGAATTAATATCTTGAGCCATGTAATTTTTAGTATTCTTACGTATTGTTGTGTGTATTTCTTTGTTGTCAATTAATTATTTCCAAACAAAACTAGTATGTTAATGCCAAATAATGTTGAGAGAATGGTTATAATAAGAACCAACTAATTGAACCCACAACATGCAATCAATTTAAACTTCTTAAACTAAACAATAATTTTTCATACTCAATCATAACCCATAAAAGAAGAGAAAGAAGCTTCTGTTGCAAAAACATTTAAGAGAAATACATTCAACCAATGCTCGCAGGTCTAATTCTTGAGAAGGAACAAGACAATTGTTTCTCATTTAAAGGACTTACATGCAACGTAGCATACAGCCAGCAGCACATTTCACGTGCTTCATGAGGTCGAGTCGCCATCGTTTGCACGCGGAATCACCACCTTTCAGCGCAAAACAGTAGCTGATCCGCACCTTCCACTACAACCAGCACGAGTAGAATGATCACCACCATCGTCACCCCGCTGCAGGCCTCCTCGTACGGCAACTTTCCCTTTGAAAATATTTTTAATATTGAAAATCATGTTGTTTTGGACGTGTTTTTATCAAATCCTATTTTATAACCCTTTTTCCATTGTATCCTTTCTTTTTTCCAATTAAGTCTTTTCATGACTTCATTGATACTTGGCAAATTCAAGAGCTTTGAAAGTTAAAAGCATTTCCCCATTCTCGTCTCATGGGGTTGATCAAAATATCAACTAATTAAACTTAGAATATGAAATGAATTTAAATTTCTTAAAATAAATAATAATTTATCATGTTTAAGACATAATTTGTATATTTCTCTTACATACTCAATCATGACCCATAAAAGAAGAAAAAGAAAGGCTTCTGTTGAAAAAAATCTAAGAAACGATACTCTGCAGGCTTAATTCTTGAGAAAAAACAAGAAAAATGTTTCTCATGTTTGGATATACTTCATGCAATCTTTTACACATTCAGCAGCACATTTCATGTACTCGGTGAGGCCTCGCTCATACATGCACCAAATATCACACCTTCCAACGCAAATCAGGAGCCAATCCTTACCTTCCACCACAACTAGCACGAGTAGAATGATCACCAGCATCATCACCTCCGCTGCAGGTCTCTTCGTATCGCAACCTTCCATTTCTTCCTTTCTCTTCTGAATCCCTATGCTATTTGGTTTGAATAGAAAACTATATTAATAAAATTGTCTGCCTTTTTATGACCAAATACGGTGGCCGTTGAGTAAAGTTTGGGCAAAAGCTATAGTAAATTGATCTATTTATTTGCACCAAAAGTTATATCTACTAGGGGTTCAATAAGGTTAATTGTTAGCATTAAAAATAAGTTTATTATTCAGTTAAAATGCTAACTTATAAAATGAATTTTCATTTTTGTATATTTAAACACTACCCTAATAATCGTATAACTATTAAAGATATTTGACAATCAAAGGCATATTTGTCCACTTGTGATCCCAATTTTGTACGGAAGAATGTGAGCTACGGGTTGAAATTTTGAACAATTCATATAAGAAAGTTTTTAGAAAATTTTGAGTTCCGTATACAAAAACCCACTATTTTGAAAAGGGAGAAAGAAAATAATATAATTATAGATAAAATAGAGGTAAATGATTTCTTTATTTGCCTTGAACAATTCACAACTTGAGTGGCACTGCATGAAAGAGAGACAATGTAAAGGGCTTACACGGCCTTCCATCGCTTGATGCTAAGCAAATTACAAAAAAGGAAGGAAGCAATTATTTCCTTATTAGTCCTCTCATATGCAAAGATCAACTTCATGGCCTTGTACGAAAACTAGTGGAAATTCCGAGCCAGCCCAAAGTTTATGAAGGATATTCTTGGAGTCATGGTAGAAATTGTCTTCTTTTGTTAACAAACGAGTAGTTCAATTGTTAATTTAATTTAATTTATTTTATTTTTACTCATGCACCTGAGGAGGGGGATGGGGTTTCGAACCCATGACTGGTGGGATCAATTGTTAATTATTAACTACTCAGGATTTAAGTGTTAAATTTGGACCCCATGCTTATGAATCCTTGACCCTTTTAACTAAACAGAAGGATTTTTTTTTTTTTTAAAGGACTCAAATCTTTTTATGTGCTTCCTTAGAAGCATGGTAATAAAGTGGGTGAAAATGATCCAATATCATTCACTTGATACGAACTAGAAGAATCCTTCCTCCGCCCATAACTCCCAACCTTGGGGTAACCAACTCCCATTGAGAGTGAAAGAAGGAAATTTTATGGATTTCTTCTTTTAATTACTTTTGAAAATAGTGTGAACGGGTATTAATGTTCTCAATATCTTGGTTTGGTAGCCTGTTATATGTGAGTGAATATTTATCTACATAACTAAATTATTTCTTAAGAGTTAGGCTCCATATATGGTGTTCTCATAGTTACATGATTATTTTTTCTTTTGATAATTGATAGATATGTTATGGTTTTCCATGATGAAGGTTAAGAGAAAAAGACCCAATGGCAGAAACAGCTAAAAAGCTATAGCACCCTTGACGTCTAGTTATATAAGTTCTGTTGAAAGAATGTTAATTGCATCCGATAACTCAATTTGGTTATTTTGAATATTATAACAAAATTCAATCATAAGAGTACTACTTGTGGAGTTAAAATTAAGATTAAGAAAAAACGATAACTTTTTCAATAAAATTCTTTTCAAGTTCTGTATAAAGGTAAGGTTTGAGAGACTTTATTATAAATATTATGTCATTTTGTAAGCTCTTTCAATAATTAAAGAAAAAAATTATTATGGAACATAAATTCTTAAGCTATGAAAATTTTGAAATTGTAATAAATTGTAATCTCTTGTAGACTTAGGAATTAATTTCTAGAGCCATACAAATTTTTAGTGATCTTATTTATTGTTGTGTGTATTTCTTTGTTGTTAATCATTTATTTGCAAACAAAAATAGTATGTTAATGCCATTTTTTCTTTTTTAAGAAACAAAAGCAATGTCTTGATAGATTTTGTTAATAATCATAAAGTTGAATGTAATAACTATACATTAGATAAATAAAAAACATAAGGTATAAGCCTAAACCTTAACAAAAGGCAAATCCTTATATATTAAATTTCTGAATAAAATTATAAAAATAAAAGCATGAAATACATTAATAATACGTTTGCTTAACTTTATAATAGTCTATAATTAATGCCAAATAATTTTAAGAGAATGATTATAATAAGAACCAGTTAATTAAACCTATAACATGCAATCAATTTAAACTTCTTAAACTAAATAATAATTTTTAATACTCAATCATGACTCAGAAAAGAAGAGAGAGAAGCTTCTGTTGCAAAAACATTTAAGAGAAATGCGTTCAACCAATGCTTGCAGGTCTAATTCTTGAGAAGGAAGAAGACAATTGTTTCTCATTTAAAGGACTTCATGCAACCTAGCATACGGCTAGCAGCACATTTCATCTACCTCATGTGGTCGAGTCGCCATTGTTTGCACCCGGAATCACACCTTTCAGCGCAAAACAGTAGCTGATCCGCTCCTTCCACCACAACCAGCACGAGTAGAATGATCACCACCATCGTCACCATCGTCACCACCGCTGCAGGCCTCCTCGTACGGCAACTTTCCATTTCTTCCTTCCCTCCTTAAACTTTACGCTAGTCGGTTTGAATACAAAACCAATATTCATAAAATTGTCTACCTTTTATGACCAAATATGGTGGCGCTTGAGTTAAGTTTGGGCAGAAATTGTGAATTGATCAGTTTATTTGCAACAAAAGTTATATCTACTGGGGTTCAATATGGGTATTTAAGAGTATTAGAAATAATTTTATGATTTAATTTAAAAGTTAATATAATAGTTAGAATATCTTTTTTATATGTAAATATTACTAAAAAAATCGTATCTTTATAGAAGCCCCACACCTTTAAAAATAAAGGAATAACAATTACTAAAATGTCTTAAATTGAAAAACCCATTTGTACGCATGGATTAGAAGGCATATTTGTTTACTTGTGGTGTCCATTTTGGTGTGATCTGTTGGTTGAAATTGTGAATGGGATTAGTCCAAAACTATATTCTTAAAATTGTCTGCCTCTTTATGACCAAATATGGTGGCCCATTAGTAAAGCTTGGTCAAAAGCTATAGTAAATTGATCTATCTATTTGGACCAAAAGTTATATCTATTAGGGGTTAATATAAGTATTAAAAATAAATTTATAATTTAATCAAGAAACTAACTTTTAAGATAGATGATCCCTTTTTTTTTCTTTTTAAACGCTGTCCAAGGTATTTATCCATTATCTTCTTAGGGGTATGCAAAAGATCTAAGCTCTAAAAATTATGTCAACTTTGACTTGTTAGGATGAACTTCCATTGATCCTTGGCTTGTTTTTGGAAGAGTTTTGATCTTTTTATGAAAGTTAGAATAAAATACTATGAAAATATTTTTAATACTAAAAGTCATATTGTTTTGGACGTGTATTTATCAAATCCTATTTTATATCCCTTTTTTCATTGTATTCTTTCTTTCTTTTTTTCCAATTAAGTCTTTTCATGACTTCATTGATACTTGACAAACTCAAGAGCTTTGAAATTTAAAAGCATTTGCCCATTCTCGTCTCATGGGGTTGAGCAAAGTATCATAGCTTTCAAATTTGTCTCAACTTTGGCCTGTGTATATGAACTTCCAATGATCCTTACTTGAGTTTTGGGAGGTTTTGATTTTTCTATTAAAGTTAGAGTTAAGATTTTCAGAAAATACTTTTTATACAAG
Organism: Casuarina equisetifolia; assembly: GCA_028551475.1. NCBI lineage: Eukaryota > Viridiplantae > Streptophyta > Magnoliopsida > Fagales > Casuarinaceae > Casuarina > Casuarina equisetifolia. The sequence continues at coordinate 26,736,905 of CM052360.1, forward strand.
AACTTTTGTCCCTTGATCCTTCCAAATTTGTCTTTACATGAACTTCCAAAGATCATGTTGTTCTAGACATATTTTCATCAAATCCCATTCCTATCCCCCATTGTAGCCTACCTTTTATATATTTATTTTTCTCTTACGACTTTTCTAGAGTTCATTCATACTTGAATAGTTTAAAAGATTTTGTATTTAAAAGCATTTGCTCATTGTCGTTTCATTGGGATGAGCATCTGTGAATCGACTTCTCATGATCCCTGACTTCATTTTGAAAGAGTTCCGATTTCTCTGTAGAAGTTAGAACAAATTTTTTTTTTCAAAGATGATCTTTATACTAGAAAACAGGTTATTTTAGAAATGTTTCGTCCGTCCATAAGATTTAAAATTTATTAAATTATCTATAGCCAACTGAAATTGTGCTTAGAGAATTAATGGATGTAGTGTTTGGGTTAATAGAACAGGAATTAATTTAAACCTTCCAGATAACCCGCGACACAAATTCCAAGCATCCGACCTTTCTGTTTTATTGATCACTGAGCTTGAACAAGTCCCAAGCTATTCCACGAGCTTGAACCAGTCACTTAAAAATGTTTCTTCTCAATATCTCATCCTTTCTTATGATATTTCAATATTCACCATAGAAATTCTTAGGACAAGCTAGCGGGAGCAACATTGATCCTCAAGACGGCTGGTAGAAGAAGATGGTAAAAGGACATGTGCATACTTACACATTTTTCTTCCAAGATTGGAAGTTGGAGAATATTAAAGAGCATCGGCTGCATGGACTGCCACGAAAACTAGTGGAAATTCTGTGCTAACAGGTTAATGGTATAGTAATTGATTATTGGTTACTAAAGATTGGAGTCTTAGGCTAAAAATAAAGAACTTGGATCTCTTTTTGTTCCTTCTTAAAAAACATGGCAATAATGTACGTGAAACTCATCACATGGGTCATTCTAGTTCAATGTGAAGTAGAACGGTTCTTTCCTAGCCCATAAGTCCTAACCCTCCGAGAATGAACTCCCATTGAGAGTAAAACAAGGAAAATTTTGTAGATTCTTCTTTTACTTACTTTTAAAAATAGTAAGAATGTGCATTTTATACTATCTATATCTTGATCTAGTAACCTTTTGCATGTAGTGAATATTTATCAACATAACTATTTTTTTAACTATTAGGCTCCATATTATGGTGCTTTCATAGTTGCATGATTTTTTATTTTTTATTTTTTATTTTTGATATAAATGTAAATTTATATTTATAAAAAATAATGTACAAAAGCATAAAACATACCCCAATATTATAAGAATTATGAAAAGTATAAAAAGATGGAGCCTGATAATCTTTAATTTCATTTTAAATGACATTTTCATGTGAAAATTTTATATTTAAAAACAAAGAAGGTTTTCCTCAAATATTTTTTTTTCTTTAACCAACATGATTGAAAACTCAATTATCATGTTCTGAAATTGTAGTCTACTTCATTTTGCCATTTATACAAGTAAAAAAAAAAAAAAATCTTAAGAAACTTTGCAGTCAAATCATTTCTTTTAATTATATGATTTTTTCTTTTCTTTTGATAATTGATAGGTATGTTATAGTTTTCTGTGATGAAGATTGAGAGAAAAAGAACCAACGGCACAACATCTAAAAGCTATAGCACCCTTAACGCCCAGTTACCCACGTCCTGTTGAACGAATGTTTTTTTGCATCCAATAACCCAATTTGGTTATCTTGAATATTATAAAAGAATTCAATCGTAAGACTATTTTGTAATTAAAATTAGGATTTAGAGTAAAAAAGATAATTTTGTCAATCAAAGTTTTTTTTAGTTCTATATATAAATATATAAGGCTTAAAAAATTCTATATATATTGTGTAATTTGCATAGTTGTTACAATGATCAAAGAGAAAAAGAGTTGCTACAAAAGAAATTCTAGTATATGAAAATCTTCAAATAGTGATAGATTGTTATCTATTATTGGCATTGAAATTAGTTTATTTTGAAGCTTTGGTATTCTTATATGACGTTGTGCATTTTTTTTCTTTTGTTGACAATAACTTATTTCCGAACAAATATAGAATTAAAATATCGAATACTATTGAGGGACAAGTTAAAATAAAATTCAACTAATTAAACTTAGAATAGGCAATAACTTTTGAAGACAAATAATTTGTAAATTTCTTTTATATTCTCAATCAAGACTCGTTAAAAGGAAAAAGAAGAAGGAAAGAAAGAACATAATTCTTGAGAAGGAACAAGAAAATTATTATTTTTTTATTTGTTGACAGATATGTAACTTAGTTGACAATCCATGCAATTTAAAATTAAAAAGACTCATCTTTGACATTCAACCCCTATCAATCTTCCATTTACCTGAAAAAAGAAGTTGTTTCTCATATTTGAAACTTCTTCAAGCAGTCTGACATATGTGTAGCAACACAGTCCATGTAGTGCATGACATGGAGTCGCCATCCTTTGCACTTTAAATCGCACCTTCTAGCGCAAAACATGAGCTTATCCTCACTTTCCACCACAACTAGCCCGAGTAGAATGATCACCACCATCATCACCACCGTGGTAGGCCTCCTTGTTCCGCACCCTTCCATTTCTTGCTTCTTCTTCTGAATATTTGTGCTATTTTGTTTGAATAAAAACCGAATTCATATCACAAAATTGTATGCCTTTTTATGACCGAATATGATGGCCCTTTATTAAAACCCACATTACCGTGCCACGTACACCTGGCCATGACAACACCTCTCACTCCCAAAATACAACACGTGGCTGCACTAACCACGTCAGCCCTGAATCGTAAACATCGCGACCATCGCGATTCCTCAGCACTGCGCCGTCTCCCTCACCGAAAAGTTCGAGAAGCTCCAAATGCATCTGGCCGAAATTCAGTCACCGGAAAAGTTTCCTTTTCGAGCACAGAGACAATCGATCATCACCAAAACACAAGATCAGGAAATCAGATCAAGTCATCAATCACGGCAATACCGCGTTTGGGAAAAATCCCAAAATCATCCAAGATCTTCTTCAATCCGAATTCATTTAGTAGATATGTAACTTAAATCAAATTGTCTTATGATTTTTCTTTCCTATTATTTACTAGTCTATAAATTAGAATTCCTTGTACAGTTTAATCTATCGAAATCATTTCAACAATTTGCAAGCTTACGTTTTGTGTTCTTGTGATATTCTTGAGAAAAATAAGAATTATTTCGATTCTTGTTTTTTTCAATTCCCTTGAGTCAAGTTTGGGCAAAACCTAAGTAAATTAATCTATTTATTTGCACCAAAAGTTATATTTATTGGAGGTTTAATATGAATAGTTATTAGTATTAAAAATATATTTATAATCTAACTTTAAAACTAACTCATGACTTGAAGGATTGTTTTTCCATATTCAAATACTATCCAAGGCCATTTGTTCTATTTGAGATAGAGATATTAAAAATTAATTTGTTTATTTACATCAAAAGTTTTATTTACTAGGGTTTCAATATGAGTAGTTATTAGTATTAAAAACATGTTTATAATTTAACACCAAAGATAGCTTATGAGTTACAAGGTGATTCCTTTGTATTTAAACACTACCTAAGAAAAAATAAATGAATTGTAATAACTAGAATGTCCTAGATTGAAGAACCCATTTGTAAACATGGATTAGAGAGCATATTGGTTTGACAAAAAAAGGCATATTTGTTTACTTGTGATGTCCATTTTGGTATGAAAGATTGTGAGTTGTGGGTTGAAATTATAAATGGAATTAGTCCAAAGCATTTGGCCATTATTGTCCCCTCGGAGTGAGCAAAAGATAAATGCTTTGAGAATTGTCTAGACTTTCACGTGTGGATAAACTTCCAATGAGCCTAGACTTGATTTTGGGAGAGTTTTGATCTTTTATAATAGCTAGGATAAAATGTTCTGAAAATATTTTTAACACAAACATGTGATTGTGTTTTCTTTCTCTTAATTTAATGATCACACACAATAAATAAATAGGCCCAAGTCCAATTTAGGCCCATATGAAAATTATGACCTAAAAAGTCCAAGCTCGGCTCAAATGGGCCTAATCTAGGCCCGTTTATATAAATTAGATCGTATATAAAAAGAAAACCACGCCCAAATTAGGCCCATTTAAACATATTGGAAAAGTTCGGTCCAAAACAGGCCCAGTTGGAGCGTATATAAAGTCGAACCCCTCCATCGACATATACATGTAAAAGGGAAGGGTTTTTGATTAGTGCGATCGTCGTTATCTTTTTCTACTCCCGGGGTTCCTTTGTGGAAAGATCATCTTCTCCGGCGGAGTAATTACTTGGATTGAAAAAATTGTAGTTGAGATTAGGAATTGGAAGAAAACTTAGGAAGAATGCAAGGGGGGGGAGGTGAGGAGGTGAGCATAGATGAGTTGGCCTCGAACCTTGCGACTTACAAGGATCAGCTTCATCAGGTGCATCATACTTTTCATATTTAGGTTTTCTGTTCTGATGTTTGTTTTATTCTCTGGTTCTTAGTTTTACCGTGTTTTAGTTTTCCTCTGTAGATTATGTATGATTTCGATTAGATTTCATGCTTGAAGGTTTCGATTTGGCTTTAGTTATAAGTGCTTTCAGTCTCTATGAAGTTTGATTTTATATTTTTGGAGGCAAAAGCGTGCTTCTTCGTTTCTTTTCTGTTTGGATGTTGTGCTTAGTAGCTGAGAATCTAGAAGAAACGAAAGAAGAGTGTAGGAGGAAATATTAAGAAAATAAAAACTGGGAATTTTACATTCTTTTGTCAGTGAGAAAAAAGATAGCACAGTTGTAACTAATCCACTAATTATTATTATTATTATTTTGGTTTTTCCATTTTCCACTTTCTTTGTGAGTGCTTAGAAAAGGCATATCTGTTTTCTGTTCCTGGACTTATCTTTTGGCCCTTAAAAATTCTTGTACATTAACCTAACTGTTTCTGGAACTTAAACACTAGCGTTATGCAGATGTTGAGAGGATGATGTTTGGAAAGAATTTTACGAATGTTATTGCTTCTACTTCATGATAGTCTTGTAATTTAGAGATGTAAACCTTGCCGAGTGGGTTGGTGATTGAGAAAGTAGGTTTTTGGTGGGGTCAATGCCAAGCCCCAATTCACATCTAAATCAGCTAAGATAGCATGCCATTTGTCCATGAATCTCTCATGATTATTGCTACTTCTTAGTTCTTGAAAATGTATAGAACCGAACAAAAAGAAGCTGGGTCTAATGGATTATGGAACTGGATTTGATATTATCTATACTGATCCTAGGTATGCTTATTGAGCTGCTTCAAGCTTCTCCAAGTCAATTACCACAAGGATATAAAACATTGCCACACTTGGGCATGCTGCTTAATAAGGTCCTTCTGTATGTTTTCAGTGAATTATTGAGTTAATGAAGAAAAGGGATAGTGATACTTATAGTTAACAGAAATAATGGAAACTAAACAAAGATGTAATTAGCTACACTCATGCGATTCACATGTGTTTAGCATTTGATTGTTTTTATAGAATTTTGACATCAAAATTTGATATGAGAAATAAGTTGGTTTCCTATTCTCTTTTTATGTTCCCAAAAGCTTGCCTGGACAGCTTTGATGATTCTTTTTTCCATAGCTGAATATATGCTGTAGTTGTCAGCTGATAGATTCTCTCTGTTTCTGTTCATCTATTGTATTTGTAATGGCTTCCATATCATGTGCGGAGCAGGTCAGACAGCTTTTGGCTGATGATCCTGGAAACTCTGAGTATGTGGACATGGAAAGGGAGCTTAAAGAGGTAGCTTCTTTGTTATATTCGGTTTCTTTTGGTATTCCTCGTTAAATTTCCTTGTTAATATCTATATAATTCCTTATGATTTTATATATATGGATTCTCTTATTCTTGGGGTGCCCCTACAGTTTGAATGATTGTTTTTAGAAGTGAAGTGAAGCTCTTGTTAAACACTTGGTTACAAAACCAACTCCAGATGTTGTTTGTTGGATGTCTAGTTTCTGGAAACTTTCTTTCTTTTATTTCTCTACCTTCTCTGTTTGAAGGAACCAAGATGTTGCCCAAACAAGCAACATCAATTAACCCCTAGCGGCACATATGGAGGTTTATTTTTGTTTCAGGATTGAGAAGGTGAGGAGGTTTCTATGTTAAATAAACTTCGTAGACACCAGAGATGGGAACTCTGAAGAATGAGAAAGTTATTTGGATCTATAATGTGAAAATTGAGAATTTCAGCGAGATGCCCATCACTTCTATCTTGGTTCCTTTGCAGGTGTGCTATGAGTCGTGATGGCCAGCCTGCTCTCTCCCTCTCACCTGATTTCAGATGTTCACACTGAGATTCTAAGTTCGAAATATGACTTTAAATTGGCCTTATGGTGTTAGTAGTAATGTGAATGTTCGTATGTGTTTTCTTTGTGAATTTTGAGTTATTTCTAAAGTTGTGTTGATGCAGGTAATTGCTTTGACGGAAGAACTCCTTGCAACTGCAAAGCAAAATGACATTTCTGGATCAGATATTGGGACAAGTGGCAGGGTGTCCCCTAGTTTTCCCCAGTCTGTGGATAATAAAATGGTAAATCCACGTCCTTTTGATTTGATTTGATTTACGGTAGGTTCTTAGTGGAAAATATGCTTTGTTTTCTCAAGAGGGAAGTTGTGTTAGAATGGGGTACAAACGAAGCTTCTGGATTTGGCTTCTATGTAAGCTACAGAAATTCTATTTTTGAAATGGATTTAAAGGGACATACTAGCTGGGATTTAAAGGGGCTTGCTGGCTGGATTCAGTGTCCTTGTATTAAATTTTAGACTTTGGGAATGATCACTTTATTCCTAATTTTTCTGCCATTACTAAGTTTTGCCTTTTTCTGGGAGTCTCATCACTTTATTGGTTCTGGCTGGTGGGCGGTATCTGTTTCACAATAGTAAGGTTATGTACGTTGCTACAAAATGATGTCTTCCGTTGTATTATGTGTGACATTGTCCTATCACTTGCAGTGGCTCAGACAAATGATTATGTAGCATGAACTGACCCAGTAACTTTATGGGAAAATTAATATTTGGCCTTATAATTGTTAGATATGTGAGCTTTGCCTTTTGGATTTATGTGCATCATCACATTGCAATGTCATTTTTTAACAAACCACGAAATATGGCTGATGTGGGACTACAAAAGCGGATATTGTCCTTGCCTCTTATTGTTGTTGTAGCTGAGGATATTTTTATGTCTATCTATATATATACTTATCTCATCTCATCTGTTGTTTGGCATTGCCCCTGTGCGGTCCTTTCCTACCTTTGATGATTAGTCAACTGTTCATCCAATGTTCACTTTTTTTTTGTTCCCCCCCTCCCCCTTCCTTGTTACCATGGGTAAATAAATGTTTTTGGTGGTTTTGGTACTTCCTCTCATTCTGTTGATCATGTTGATTTTCATTATGTAGGACTCAGAAAGTGTGTCTGATAGTCACGCAAATTTTCCCATCGGCACAAAAGTTCAAGCTGTTTGGAGTGAAGATGGGGAATGGTATGTCAAAAAAAAAAAATGTTGATGCATTAATTTCAGTTAAATTGTTTGCTTTTTTTTTTTTCCATTTGTTTTACCTTTGGTTTTCTGTGTTTGACTAGTTGAATATTCAGGTATGATGGAACCATTGAGGCGTATACTCCAAATGGCTTTATTGTTTCCTATGATGGATGGGGGAATAAAGAAGAGGTATGATTTCTGCAGGCACAGTTTGAGTCATACAGTCCTAAATTCATTATCTTCCTTTATTCCCACTGTTGCATCCATCTGTAGATCAGTGTATATGTCTTCTCGCAGAACTTGCATTTTTGAGGTTGTAATATCAGTTAGAATTCTTCTTGTAACTTGTTACCCGGAAAAGTAAATCTTGTCTTTATGACAAAATTGGCTTAGGTTAATATGCGAAATGATGCACTGTTGTTAAGGTTCAATCTGTTTTCTAGCTCAAGATCCTTTGTTCTTGATTATCAATATTCCAAATGAGAATTCTTCTTGCAATTTGTTGTCAGGAAAAGTAAATCTTGTCTTTTTGACAAAATTGGTGCAGCTTAATATGAGAAATGATGCACTATTGTTAATGTTCAATCTGTTTTCTAGCTCAAGATCATTTGTTCATTATCAATATTCCGAATGTTTAATATTATGAGGGTTTTTATTTATTTTTTAGTTTTCTTATTCAACATGTAGCATGCACCTAAATTTGGAGGCTTCTCAATAATGGCTCTTGTGGAGATTAGTTGGCTTGCGGCCATCAATATACTTACCCCTTGTTTTTATTTGATTTGATATGTAGTTGCTCCCATTGGCTATAAGGTTGTGGGAGTGCCCTTCCCATCATTCCTTACACCTTGCCAACCCTAGGAAGGTGGAATTGAATCCCAAGTTTTTTGTATTAAGTCTTGAAACTAACAACCACATTATTTTGCACCTTCATTTATACCAATTTTTCCTTTTAACTGTGTCTTCTTTATTCGTTTGTAGTCTTCTTTACTATTTGCCTTCTGCCTTTCATTTAACTCATGTAATGCAATTAGACAACTGCACTTTTCTGAAAGCAATCATCAGAACCACAACGAACCTTTATGCCCTTCCCCTCATGAACTCTACTACAATGCTCTACCATTAGAGCTACCTTTATTGTGGTGTACAGCTATTGACAGCCACTGCATCATTATCCTTACCTTGACTGCAATACCATCTCCACTGTCACCATCATGTCACGATACTTATTATAACCACCTTGCAGTATCATTTCCACCACAATCACTTTTTCATTTCCAAGTGTTTGAATAGAAGGTTGTTTATGATAAAACATTTGTGAGATGGTGGCTGATAATGCTCTTGTAGAAGTGACTTAAGTGGGCTACCATATAATTCTCTCCAATGCCTAATCTCATAGGAAGTCAGTTGTTACAACTTTGTGTATATAAGGCAAAATGAAATTTGCTCTGGAAGAAAGGATTTTGCAGACGATAGACAGATTAGTTTTTTGGGTGGTTACTGGAAAAAAATTAAATAATTACGGGAAATATCAAATTTGATAAAGGTGGATAGAACAAATATGCAAATAGCAGAATTGATGCATGGCTCATTTGCTTAGCAATCTTTTTCAAATAGGAAAATGTATTGATGTTAAATTTTCATGGGTGTCGCTTGTTTGTGTTTTATATTTTGAGGGAAACATGGATGATGGGAAGAATGTGAGATTGTGAATCGCTTTTGTATGAATTGGTTTTCTCTGTGCCATCACATACTAGCCTCTTCTAGATGTTGCTTTTCACCTGCAATTCGAACAGCGTATATTTGGCTGAAGCAATTGGGCTTAAATTATTATCAGTAATAGATATTACTAACTGTTGCTAATTCCAGGTGGATCCTGCTAATGTGAGGGCAATTCAAGAGGGAGGCGTCAATGCTTTGGCGGAAGCTGAAAGAGTGGCTGAAGCTACTAAACAAGCTATCAAGCGCAAGATTGCACTTGCTGCTTCAGTGGACTTCCAATCCCGGACTTTACCAGCAAAACTCCGTATAGATCCCACTGACCCAGAGGATGTGGTAAGTTCTGCATATTACCATTAAAGAACGATGGATATCTATGTTACTGGATTGGACAATCGGTTTCTTCATTATGATACGCTAGTTTTCTGTTATCTGGTTGGCTTTAACGAACCTATCACGAGAGCTGTAGTGGGATGCATAAGACTTACATGGTTATTAGAGCTTCTTCTTCTTTTTCTTATTTCTTTTTCTTTTTTTTTTCTTTTTATAAATTTTCCAACCCCAGAAGTCATTTCATGATGATTGATGATATTCTTACTAAACTATAACTTGTACAGAAAGCTGCCAAGCGTAAGAAAATACATGCTTTTAAGTCAAAGGTGCGGCTGGAGCAACTTGAAGTAACACAGAATAAGCGGCAGAATGCCTGGCAGCAGTTCCAGTCAACTAAAGGCAAGACTAAGAAGGTACATTTGGCAGACCTTTCTGCATCAAATATGCTCTGGTTGTTCTTACATGAACCCCCTTTGTTTGAACTTTTTTGGACAACTTCACACCTTGCTTCCTTCCCTTTATGTTACTGCCTATCACTCACTCTCTTATTTGCGTACCTGGTCAGATTGGTTTCTATTCGGGACGCAAACGAGAGAGCATATTCAAGTCTCCTGAAGATCCATTTGGTAAAGTTGGTGTGACTGGAAGTGGGAAGGGTTTGACGGAGTTTCAGAAGAGAGAAAAGCACTTGCACCTCAAGGGAGCGACCGTTGAGGCTGATGATTAGATTAAGAGTTCCATCTAATCTATATCTCTGCTTAATGTTGCTAGACTGAATCACCGAAGTCTTGAAAACAAACTGTATCTAATTAACTGATCTTGGACGGTATAAGCGTTTTTCCTTTTTAGTTTGAGTTTAGCATCGAGTTTATAGAACAGATTCTTTCTCAGATTGTTAACCTTGCCGTCATGGTCTCCAGTTATTTGGAGTGTTGGACGGATGAAACGGATAAATATTTTTTAAGAAATAATTATATAGAAATTTCGAGATTAAAAAAAAATCGGTTTAGGCCTCTGTTAAAAGTGTCTTATTTTACTCTAGAAAACAGACAATCTCATATCACAATAGGATTGCTGAGCAGCGAAAACTGAAGGAAGAAGCCAGCTTGGATAACCAAACAGCAACTCTATACTGTATTTCCACATCTTGTCATAAATACAAGTTTTTGTACTCGTCCTTGTCTAATGAAAGAAAGAAAAAGAAAAATCTGCACTTATACTCAAATCAAGCTTACGAGCAAGAAAGGGTATATTTGTAGATGGTCATGAGATCAAATACTATCAAATGACATGGTACTCTATACAAGGAAAGAACATGGTGATCTGATTCTTTTCAGAAAGCTTTGAGGCAACAATCCAAATCCTCAAAAGCTGCATCAATGGGGAGTAAAAGCCACTTCTTTTTCTGCCTAAAATTGCTTATCCTGTGTATGCATCAAGAAGAGAAGACAGTCCTCAGTCCTCAGGAGAACTCCAACATAAAGACTATAATAACGAGGCTTGACATGTCTATCACTCGTTCCTGATGGAATAGTACTTTTCCCAGAGTGCAGGAGATCTTGATATTTCAGTCATCAGGTTCTTGAATTTCATGCTACAATCTCCTCCACTGCAGAATGACGGAACACAATTAAGAAGATCAGAAGATTCATGCAAATGTGATCTTATCTATAGGAGATACAATCAGTTCAGTACATATTGGATGGCAAGATCATCTAGTTTGAAGTGGATTGTTAGTAATCTGGCTTTTTCTTGCTTCAAAACATCTCTAACCACTTGTTGATGAGACAAATTCCTGCACTTATGGAAAATCTAGGTCCTCATTTAGTTATTATTATTATTGTGTTTTGGTCAACAGGCTAGTGGTCCTGTGGTTGGTTATTGGCCCCCCAAGATTTAGATCCTGGGTTCAATATCTCATACCCATCCCCAAGTCTGCAAGTTGAATTTACTAAAAGAGTTACAGGACAATGATGTTCTATACTATTCCTATTTGGTCCTTAGAATTCTGAGTTCGAAACTTTTTGAAAGTAAATAAGAGCATGAAAGATCAATTTGACATGAAAAACATGAAAAATGACAGATAGCAGTTACACTAGGTCCCCATATATCAACACCAACGTAGGGGAATCATGAAGTTAAGACTTATTTTTCACTAAGTATTGAGCATCATAATCTTTTCGAGTTATGACAGTTCTCTCAAAGAATGCAGGTTAGGCCTAAACTCGTATTAATTAACACTACTAGAGTTGAATCGAGAGAGAGGAGGGAGGAGGATTGGCCAGTCATTTTCCATCCACTAGAAATCTTGATTGAAGCAAATCTTTGAAGAAATAAGTACTGAGCCAAAAGGAATGAATTCAACAACATATATAAACTAAACAACTCTTTTCTTTATAGACTCAGAATTTAGACCAACAAAAATCAAAACGATGCACTCTGGGTGATCAAGACGTTATCTTCCCAGAAAAATAAAAAATTAATGCAAAACACAAATAATGCCTAATCATGACATGTGGCCACATTGAGTAATAACTCAAAAACACAAGAAAAACAATCAACAATCAGGATAAATCAATTAAAACGTCCAGATATATCACAAGAACCAAACCTTATGCGATTCAAGGATGCAATTGCGCGAAGGGCACTGCGAATCATGTCTTCATTACGATCTACTTCTTGCTTGACAGCATCTTGCTTTGGCTTGAAATTAATGGTCTTCTGCAGAGGATCCACCAACGAGTCCAGCACTGAGGATGCAAAACTCATATTAGATAAGGATATTTGGAGCTTAACTAAATCATAGTAGAGAAAACTGATGAAGTCACCAACCTGCTAGTACAGCAGATGGACATTTATCCGCAAGTTTTGATAGGATTAGATGGCATGGCATTTTAACATCATAGTGATCTGTAACGGAGAATGTTCACATCATTTATTAAAGCGGTAAGAACCAGAAACACGATACAATTACCATTTGATCTTCAGATAACCGTCACTAACAGAACACATCAAAGCAAGACTCATTTGCTGCACAAACTTCAACAACACTAAATAATAATCATTTCAACATGTGTAAAGTAACTGATTTCTGACACAAATGAACATAGAAGTCCCAAAAATGGTAGGCAGCAAAAATACTTAAATTACAACTCACCATCCAGGCCAGATTTGAGGTAAGGAACAATAAAAGATGAAGGATTCACTTGATCAAGACAACTATCCAGTAACGTGTCTACACATTCAAAAGCAGCCTTTCTCAACTCCAGTCCATCATCCACAATGTGCTTGAAAGGACCAAGATCAACCGTCCTTATCAATTCTTGCTGCAACAGGAGTTGGAAAACAGAACGTTGGACAAATTAGGTCTAATACTGGTGAAAAATATCATCAAAGAAACCAAAAAAGTAGAAGGAAAGAAAGAGTGGCTAATAGTAACTCCAAGTTACAAAGACTTGAGATACCAACTACACTCATAAGCTCAGTCATGGGGGTACATTTAACAGTTGACTCAATATCCACAGTTCTCTGATGCACACAAATTACTTGCTAGAAGAAGACCAATGATACGTTAGGGATTGCACAAATTATTATAGAATCCTATTCCACGAGCAAGTGGAACATCAAACACAGCTGACAACAAAGCTAGCAGAACATCAAGAGAAATGAGAACCAGAGATCATACAAGTTCACCCCAAATAAGTCCAAGGCATGAGATTATAATTGTAGGAGAAGAATGGTAAAAGAGCCCCATTGAATCATGCAAAATTATCCTGCTATCCAAAGTAAAACCACTCTCCAAAAACATCGAATCCAATACATTAACAGGTCTAATCAAGAATGATGTCAACAGAGTAGTTTAAATGCATATAATCTGCTTAAAATGGACTCCTCTAACAGTGATTTTCAGATAAATAGTTGAGTAATCAGTCACATTAATAAGCGAGATAACAAGAAACGAGTATGACAGTCTGGTGACTTCAAACAACAATGTCATAAAAGCATTGGTATAGCGTGATGCTGCGTGATACAAATGATAGAGCACCATAAGTTTTATATGCTAATCCAACAAGTAAGAGAGGCCAGAAGCTTTCAAAAAAAAAAAACAAAAGATTAAGAGGCCAGAAAAGCATATTGCATGCAAGGGCATTTTAAAAATCAAAATTTTAGAAGAAAGAAGCATTCATTCAATATGAATAGTATAAAAAACTTAAATTACCTTAACAATTGTTTGATCATAAAGAAGTGGCAGTAACTCTGGAAGAAGCCCCTTAATCAGGTTTGGCTTATTATGAGCAAATGTACTTAAGGCCAACACAGCTGCACGCCTAACATGCTGCATGTCCATTAGAAATCAGTAACTACAAGGTCAAAAACTCATACCACTCCACTACTATCTATCTAACCACAAAATCATATAGATGACAAATAAAGACAGGAGAGAGTGAAAAGAGGAATGATAAGATACTGAGATATAAGACTTACCCGGTCATGATCCTTAATAAGCATCAAGAATGATGAGATCTCAGGGTATATAATCTCGTCTATCTTCTCAGGCCTCTCAACTATAGAATATTTTACAGCAATGACAACTGTTGCTCTGGTGAATGCAGCTGGATTTGTTGTTCTTACCTTTAGGAAATGAAGAACAGTCAATCAAATGTACATATAGAACAGTCTGTTATAAGCTTAAGAAGTAGAGAAGGTCATTTGGTTAAATACCTTAAGTGCAGGAACAAGTTTTGTGGGTTCAATAAGCGCAATTTTTCCCAGACACTCAGCTACAACATTGCGAACTCCCTCTTCCTCACTGGCACAGTGGTTAAATAGTAACTTAAGAATCTTCTCAACACTGGAATCCTGAAATTCTGCTTTATCTACAGATTGTCTAACAATGACCTGCAAGATGTGATATGGAGAAGTGAAACACAGTATGGAAAAACTCTCTCTAAGATAGAATGGAAGCTCATGCGCACACACCTCTTTCAAGGAATGAAGCAAAAGATATTGTTTCTTCTGCTGATTGTCGATTTGGTCCAAGATAAAAGGCAAATACTTGGATAGATTACCAACAGCAATATTACCAAGAGCATAGGAGGCGGCAGACTTTATCTCTTCAAAGGGAGATTGGAAGGACTCAATAACGATATTCTCTATATGTGCATGCGAGCTTAAATCTTTCCTTCTCCCAATTTCGCCTAGACATAGTAAGGAAAGGTGCTGCTTAGCCTGAAAAGTAAAACAAAAGCAATTGTAGTTGACAAATCCAATAGATACTGATATAATGATCTCACACAGTAGAACCAGGAATGTTTTGTGTGTGTGTGTGTGTGAGAGAGAGAGAGAGAGAGAGAGAGAGAGAGAGTAGAGAGAGAAGCAAATAAAAGTTTTCTTCTGCTCTATGGGCAATGCAAGGCGTTACATGCAAGTGAACCAAACAAATGCCATCTTCATCCCAAGCTTTACGTATCCTCAACCATAGGCTTAGAAGAAGAGGCATTGTACAGATTCTGAATCGCCAAGTCTCATATACATTTCAAAAAATAAATAAATAACTTTTGAAAATAAACCACATATGAGAACCAGGCATTAAACAAGTAAAATTCTAGTAATCAAAATGGAACCTAAAAAACCAGCAAGTTTTGACTGTGAACATGGATGCACCCATGCAGATATGTAGTGACAAAAGGTTTACAATGTTAAAAACCAGCTAACTAGTCAACCATATTATATACTCTCTTACTATATTTTGATCCTCGCAAAAACTTTTATCACAATTTACTCTGTATTTACTATTTCCATCAAATACACATATGGGAGACATGCATTATTAACTTGAAGAATTACAACAGAAGCAAACCTGATAAACTCAAATTCTTGAAAATTACAGGAAATGATCACAAACACTGAAGGAACTTTATGTATATGGTTCCACCATGCGAATAGCATGGCAAAAACTTACTGAATTGGTACTGCTGTCATCCCTGAGGATCTCGGTAAGCATTTCCACAGTTGATGAGCATTTCTGATCACCAGCAGCAAGGCAGAGAACAGCAACACATTGAGCTATTGAAAATAAAGCTTGTTTTGCAACACCACCCGATTGTGGAGATGGTTTAGCACTTGAAAGAAGAGATTCCAGCAAGGCATCAAAACTTGTGTTTGCTGAATAAACTAAAGCAGCAAAAAAGTTTTGCAAAGCCTGCAATTGGAACAAGGGCTTAAAGAAGAAAAAATTACAGATCAAATTAAAATTCCATCAGAATTTAGACATACCAGAAGGGCTTGCCCCTGCAGCAGTGAGCTTTTGATCAACGTTAGAGCTTGCGGAAGAACTTTGTTTCTAACAGCCAAACCAACATTCGGACTTGACCTCCTGTCAGCCATTAGGGTGCAACAGAGTTCGAGGGCAAGGGCCGTCATATGCAAGTCTGAGTCACTGGTAAATGGTATGAAAGATAAATATGATCAGAAAGTAATCTACATGTCACTCACATTAGCTGACCTAGAAATGACGGGGAAAAAATATGAAGGTAAAAGTATTAAGAGAAAACCTTATCAGAGTTGAGAGTTCCACAATTATAATTTCATAAGCAGATGGACCAATACTATCACCATAAGCAACTATCAAGGAATTTAGTGTTCCCAATGTCGCCTGCCTTAAAGCCCGATTAGCCTGTTTTACAAAAAAGTTTTGATATAAATATGGCAGCTATTGAGGAATTCCCTAACAAACATCATCAGAACTTGGGCATGATCTAAAAATACCAATAAGATAAATGCAACCAGAAGAATCTCCATACCTTCCGAAGGAATGCTGTCAATTCCGTAATTACATGCTCCAAAACGCATGATAAATCAATCCGAAGGGGAGAAGCAGCAATGACAGCAAATGCCTAGATACAAATAAAGTTGTTTAGATAACCATAATCCCGTTGCATGCACAACCACCCAGCACCCCTCAGGAACATGCAAAGATAAAAGCAGATTTCAGGACATGGCTATTAAATTCTCACCCTTTCTCCAACTGGACTCTAAACTATAAGGGTACTAAACATGAAACCAATTCAGCATTTCTGCTTACACCCACTTTATAATTCTAGCATGCAATGGCGCATCTATAAAAGCAACTAACATTGATCAACAACACAAACTTAGTATGCTTTGCAGCCAATCGGAAAGTGGAAAGAAGTACATCCAACTATAGGTTCTGAGCTACATTCGGACCAGAAAAACATATAATCACTTGTATATGATTACATATCCCTTTGAGCAGACTAACGATGCTTAAATCTCAGCCCTATTTCAGAAGAAAATTTTACATTTAAACAATTAAGGCTCAAACAAGTGATATTAACATAGATATGCGACATTAGCACAAAACCCAGCTAAAGGACCTTCATAAATTCATTTTAAGTACAAGCAACAGATCAACCTTCACAGCTGTAAGGCGGGTTATCTCATTTCCCATCCTATCAACAAGTACAGGAAGGCAAGCAGGCAATTCTGTGCTGAGGTTATCGCCAAATGTTGCCACAAGAAGTCCCATGCAAGAGATAGCACACTCCTTAACCTCCTGGAGAGAAGGAACATCAGATACAACAAAAGAACTCAAGCAGAACCTAAATTAGAAATTCTACTGACCTGATCTTGATCTTGGTTTGTCAAGCGTGACATTATGGCATTGTATATTGGATGAACATAAGCTTTAAAATCAAAGCCCAGACCCTACATCACAAAACCTTTCCAAGATGAGAAGACAGCCAACAAGCGCGAGCTCAGATTCATAGAGAAGAACATAACAACCTCTATATTTGGGCGTACTACGCGGACAAGTTCCCCACATACTCTTAAAGCTTCAGCTGTAACTTTGTAATAACGCTCACCAACAGCAGATAAAACAGGACCAGAAAGAGCCTGCAATAACTCGGTTAAAATGTAACTGAACCAATAGTGACTCTTTGGATTGTTGTCTATTATTGTTTACTCATCAAAATGATAAACTGATCAAAGCTTTACAACTTGCAAGAAACATGTAAGGCAAGCTTACTCCAGAAACATGCTCTTAAGAAGGCCTAACAACATAATTTAACAAAACACCAATACTACCAGAAGAAAAGGCAATCAAGTCACACAAAGTGATCAAGGACTTTGTAATGTAGCATAATCTCTTACTCTTAAGGCACTAAATTCTGGATGCATTAAAATACCAAAAGTTCATCAAATGTGAATCTTCTCTATGTATGAGAATACCTAGAAAGGAGAAAGATGTTGGACAACATGGACAGAGATGAACCCCATTAACTACGATTTTTCTCACAGAAGTCAGTAACTAAATTTCATAGCTAATACCTTAATGTGAGGGTGGAAAACAGGAGGAGAATGAGATGCTAACACCAATCTAGTAAATATAAGAGCTTCAATCTTCAAATTCGAGGTAGAGGATTTGTCCTGGAGGAGAATAAAGGGGAATAATTAGGAAAGAGGTAAAATTCAGCTTCTAAGGAAGAAATCGACAAGCCTCAACACACACTGACAACAGCAGACAATTTACTCACGCTTAATGCTTTCTCAATTCCTGGAATGAGTGATCCAATGTGGTCCGCAAGGCAGTCAGGCAAGACAACCACAAGCTCTTTCAAAACAGAAAATGCACCAACCTGCAAACAAACAAAATGCTACTAAGCATACTAGGAACATTACCTACATCCACAATTATAGCAGTGATTCTACCTTTGTCTTGATGGATTTCTCACGTAGCTGCCTATTTATAGATTTTACGATCTTTGGCACTTCTTGCTTCAATAGCCACCTTGGACTGCACAAAAATGACAATCTAAGCATTAGCCTCTTCATCATTAATATAAATGCTAGCAAGAAACCAAGCACCATTAGCGGCAATCTGAAAGTGGTTATCCCAACAAGCCCAGATCTTGTGGGGAAAAAGAAAGAAAACATTAAATGGCTTGACCTAAAACAGAAAAATCCAGAATATTAGAATATTTTCCCTCCAACCAAATAAAAAGACCAGTTCTTTATATTAAAATTAATTATAGAACTGGAATTCAAATTACCATAAAAAATATTGATGCCAGGTGAGAAACAAAGTTTTCTCTATTAGTTCGAAACTTTTGAAAAGAATATTAACAAAGACAGATAGTGGGGCAAGGCACAGTCAGGAAAACAAGAAAGGCTACCAACTGCAACTCTCCCACTGTACAGTCCACGAAACTTAATAACTAAATACAGATGACCTGTAGAAAACCCTCTCAAACCCCCCCTTCTTTCTCCCCAACCCCAAAAAACTTCTTTTTCTTCACAAAAAATACCAAAATAAAAAAACATCCACCTAGTGTTTTAATTCAAAAGCTCCCCTCACAGAGTGGGGAAAATCCACCCGTTTGACATGGAGCAGAGTGGGTTTATGACGGGTACAGAGGAATTGCATTTCCAAAAATAAGCATCAGCAGAAAACTATATGGTTCAACAAATCATAGCTCATTTTGGAGAAACTTTGAAATCCAGGTATGTCTATAGAGCTCAGCAAAGTGGACTCCTAGCTGAAGTTAAAGAACATCAAAGCATGCATCCGCATGCTCTTTTAAGAGGAAAAGCTGAGACTAGCCGCCTACCATAACAACATTCCCTCATCAGTGGAAGATTGCCAGGAAAGAAAGGATAGGTGAGGCAACAACCAGAAGTAATGACCTCTCCATGGAGAGAAAAATGTCAGCAAACAATCACGAGACCATTTTATCCAGCAATGAAGCACATTGATCAAACAAGCAATTTGAGTGGCTGCTACATGCATCTTTGGTTCTCTAACTGGCCTGAACAACCTCAGTTCACTGGTTCAAAAAAGTATGTCCACAGAACCATGTCTGCCTTTATTCATCAGGAAAACAATCCCCGGAGACAGAAAAATGCAGATGCAATCTTCTAATGTTGTCCACCTATATAGCTCTCAAGCTGTTTAACAAAACCATTGAGAGGCGAACATGAAAGTCTCACACTGTTGGATTCATTCGCAATTATGAATCAATGTACAAAACCATCTTTGTTTGTCTTCTTGGACTTAGTTTCTCCCAAGTAAATGGTATAGCTTTAACCCTCCTTTTTGTTGTACTTTTTATTGTTGTATTTATTTAGATTTTTGCGTATGTCTTGTGGGGGTTTGTTGAGAAGGGAGTGGACTTCTATAAAATCCAATTTCAAATCCTCAATTCCCACACAATAAGGTAAAATAACATAGAAAAAAGAACGGTGCATAGGAACATGTTATCATGGGTATTCAGTAAACTTTGTGATTATCAGAGTTTCAGCTGGCACCCAACCACACGGACGCCATTAGTGGCAAAAACAGAAAGAAAATTATCAATTTTTTGGCACCAGTAGAACATAAGAATGAACCTACCTCAAATCATTCATGTCATTCTGCCCTTTTGAAACATTTCCTGTTTGACGCAACAGCTCAATGAACGTGTTGAAGACATCCATCTGCAGCATTACAATATTAAATAATCAACAAGTTCAGAGGTGAAAAAAATGGCCAAAAAATTATCCATTCAGGCTTTACCTTCACATTCTCTTCCCTCTCCTTGAATCTGTCAATCAATTTTGGACAAGCCTGCACAAAAGAGAATCAAATGTTTGAGAAACATACAACAAAGTTGGCTCAAAACCATATCAAAAACCTTAGATCAACGTCAAGAAACCTTCCTTTTCTTTTTTGACCAAATTTAAAATTTTGAAAATACCTCCTCATATAGCTTTGACAGAAGTTCAGGACGAGATACTATTAATGCTGCTAAGCACTTAGCAGCTGCTCTTCGGACCTTCCAGCTTACATCCTCATCATCTGTGTATTCATTTGCACTTTCACTACAAAACATAGAAGGTACAGGATATGATTAAGAAGTCCATCCACAAATGTGAAACAATGATCATACATAAATTAAAGTAAAACATACTCATCTTCCTCCTCTTCATGGCTCTCATCATCCGTATCCTCCTCCATAGTATCAGTGAAGTTTGGGTCATAACTTAGATATTCCAGGGAAAGATGAAGAATCTCATCACAGTACGAAGAAATATCCCTAGGGCACCTGAGCAGAAAGCTTTCTAGTGCCTGACATCAAAATTTATTATATATAAGAAAAAGGAACGAAAATTGCAAGAAAAGATAAATAACATAACTAAAATACTAGAAAGGGTAACCCTGCCAACAAGATGTGAAAAGTACCTGCAAGCTATACTCACGAAGCTCCTCATCATTCTCTGATGCACTTGTGCAGTAATTTATCAGCACTGGAACAGTATCAGCAAGGTGTGGTCCAAAACGGTATCCAACAGCACGGCTAGAACACAACACAATTATAAGATATTAGAAGACATTTCACCCTTTAAATCAGAAGGAGACAAACAATATGTGAATGCTTTCGCCATCCAAGACAACATTGATCAATAGTTAAAGCAATAAACATTAACTACTATTTCAAGATACAGCCATATTTAAAACCATAAAATTAGGCAGCAAGAAAATGAAGACAAGTGAGGTCAAATATTTTGATATTAGGCACTGGGATCTCAGTGGGACTATTGCTTTAAAGGAACGCAGTACTGATCCTTGAACATAATTTAAGCCATCTGAAGCAAGTGAATAGCACCCATACAAGTAATTGTGGTCAATCACAAGATTAGAATTATAGATGACACCACAGGACATGCAAATAAGTAGGATGGAAAACTCTCTCATCCAATTTTGAAGATGATTCACTGCATTCTTTTTTCTTCCACTTTTTCTGATCAAATCTTTTAACTTCAAAAGGGGAAAAAAAATTTGTACAAAAAACTAAGGACCAAGTTTGTTTCCAATGCATGTCTGACTGATGTTCATCAGTGTACGGCCATTGAATCAGTATTCAATAATTTACATAAAGCACATTTTCAGTACACGTCATAGGCTAGTCCGTCTTATGACTATTCCCAAATGGCCAACACTTTTTGTCACTCCAGTGCCAGGCTTTGTGCATTTCAATCTTGTTCTAAAAGGAGATTCATGAAAACAGACATAACTACAGAAATAAGTTACAACTTCAAAACATGTATTCATTATCTTGCTTGAGATAAACATTAAATCTAGGGGAATATATTGTATCAAAAGGCAAAGAACGACAGCTACAAGTCCATTGATGCAAAAAGTTATAGGAAAACAAATGTCTTGAAAACACATTACACAGCTCACCTCAGTGCACCAATCATTTGAATGTTTGTGCGGGTCATTTCTGATTTCCTGCCCTTATTTCTCAAGTTTTTAACAACTTCAATTGTTGCCTTAGCCAGCAAATCGTCTGACAAGCTTGAAGCAAGGGATGCTGAACACAATGGAATAAGAAATATAAAATATAACATTTATCAGAAACTCGAACAAAGTAACACTGCTTAAGTCTTTTCATGTGGCTGTGGACACTAGCACCACCCTGATTATATGCCATTCCAGGCTACTTCAACATAGTCAAGTGGAAGATTCATTAATTGCTCCAATTGTTATTTCTTCAGAGGCACATCATCTATTACGTTATGAAGTTTTACTTACCAGTATACCTAATCCCTCACTTTTAGGAACAGCTGGCAGGAATAGTATGCTGTTCACACTTCACTGATTTGAAACAAGAGTAACACTCCAGCTTTTCATATTGAAGGAGAGCGGACTTATTGTGTTAAGTGTCAGAAAGCAAAAAAGCCATAGCATATTCAACTGACTGTCATATGCCCTTCTAATAGCAATCAAGATAATCAGAAGCCAAGATAAATATCAGTTTCAGATTCCCACCAGAACAAGAGTCCAGCAAAGAAAATATGCAAAATTTGACCAAATGATCAAAAGCAGATAAATTCCGACTAATAAGATAGTCTTAAATTTTTCAGGGTGAACTCCAAAGTATTTTCAATCAAATGAAAGATTCAAGGCAAAAGCATTGAGGAAACAGAAGAGAGCATTGAAGAAGTATCTCGTCAAAGTAAAATTTAAATAATCACAATCAACTGCATGAATCTAGTAAACCTTACCAATGCAAGAAACAGTCTTCTTTCTAACACTAGCTTGGTTTGAGTTCAACTGGGGCAAAAGAGCAGCTAAGAGTAGTTCATGGTCAGCTGCCATTAGATTACCAAATTTGTGGAGGACATCACACAAGATATCGAGACATTCACACTTAATCTCTGTGCTTGGACCCTGAGCCAAAAAGATGGAAGTGTAAAATAAGCAAGAAACCTACACCTTATTTTAATAATGAAAAAGCCAAAGCAAGAATTGACAAAATAAAACAAAGATACCATAGAAATAAGAAATTATCAACAGATCCATAACTATGGAGCCATATACCACTATAAAAGCAGGAAAAGAATGGAATATACTAAAGCAGTATTACAGCTAAGTGAGCACAAAAACAGAAATGGGAGCCCTAGTGGATCAAATCCAATCTTTTCTCATCCATAAGCACAATATTTTCAATTTTCCTTCATCAATTCGTCAAGCCCAAGTACCCACATTCCGTGCAGGCATGAGTACAAACACAAAAATAAATAAATAAATAAAACCAAGCTGTTATCTGTCAAATCCATACCAGTAGCAAAACACAAGCATCATACACATAAAGAGAATCATATTATCTGTCAATTATATTCTCCCCATGTCAAGCTGGTAGGAGAAAGCAAAATCAAAGGAACAAGTATCAACTTGCCTTCAATGTCTAGTCCTAAAAAGAATGGTAGAAACCAAGAATGAATAATTTTATACTACGATCATGATCATGTTTTAAAGAACACCTTTTTTTGACCTCATAATCCACAAGAGGCACACAGGTCTCCAAATGGACCTTTGTTAGAGAGGAAAAAAGAGGAGAAAAGGAGAGAAAGAGCCCCAATTTTTTTTATTTTTTTTATTTTTTTGTCTATCATGCTTTTTCCTATTATTCCTGAATAAGTAAAAACTTATAGTCTGTTTCTACTAATGTACAAGATCTGTTTACCATCTGAACACATCACCTTGAAAATATCATTATATTTCCAAATTTAAAGTGAAAGATTCTCTTGGTAAAGGGTATGCATAAAAACTTCCCATTTGAATGCCAAAGTTTCATATGATAAAAGAAGTTATATCTAGGTTAGGGAACTCACTGGGCTATTAATTCCTTTGATCAGTTGTGGTGTGACTGCAACGAGAATAGATTGAGCAAGAGATTGTGTCGCAACTTCAGCAACTATTGTCTTCAAAGCTATGCTAGCAATGTCACGATGCTGATCCTTCCCATTTAGCAGTTTATCACAAAGTTTATTAGCCATCTCCACAACACGTGCCTCACTCACCTTCTTGACCAATGGAGCAAGACTGCAATTCCACATTAAAGAAAAAAAAAAAAAAGGATATCTATCATGTGAAACTTGGCAGAACAGAGTACAATACTATAGCATTTCACTAGGCAAAGTTTCTCCTTCATCTTTTTGTGTCACTTGCATAAACTAAAGTTTAAGTAGTCAGAACAACCAAGGTTAATTCCATTCACTAAAGAAAACTGGAAAAGCAACAACAAAATGCTAGACGCCAAATTCACACCTATTTACCAGAGTACCACTATAACATTGTAGAGGCTGTGATATGGCTATAACAACATAATATCTCTAACAAATTTTGCAATCAAAACTGATAAACCCTTTAAGTTCAGAAGCAACCACAAACATCTTCAACAGAGCACATGCAGCAACAAGCATCAATAACAGAGAGTGTAAACATTCTAAAGGACCTCATATTCAAAACAGAGAAATACTTATCATGCAAAACAGTATTGAAAAACGAGGTACAAAATTCTCTTTGACAGACTCAGTTCTAGAACATTATGCAACTAAAACTTGTCTCTTCTTTGACCACCCCCAAGAAACAGTTACAGTATGTTATAAAAAACCAGCCACTACCCCTTCCTCATACAGCAGAAGTGGAACATATGCATAAAGACCTACAGAAATACTGTATATGACGGTTGAAGAACAAGAATAATGTAGCAGGATTTTACTGAAGCAAATATCTTCTGGAAAACAAAGAGAAGCAAATACATCCCTGATCTATAAAAGGGTAGATAAAGGGGCAAGACTGATACCATTTCACGGCCAAGCCTGAAACATCTCCTGCTGCATCATCAAGCTGTTGTATGATAATATTTGACAATTTTATCTCCAGATCAGAATCAGCTTTGAAACTGTCTTTGTTCAACTCATTTAGCAAATCAGATGTAGCCATATATCTGTAATCTTTATCCTTGCCAGTCATCTGCAAACAAACTTGCAGGAGTCAAAACATGACAAGTTGAAACACATGGGATATACATACTTTCCTTTACTCAAGAAATGAATATAATGGAGTTGTTGTAAGAATATATGTGAACCTGCTACACACATATCAATAGAAGGGCCAGAATACTATACCTTCTCTAGTATACCAGTCATTGCTAAATTGGCTGCCATGTTTATGCGAGAAAATCAAGGTGTTGTGAGCACCTAACTCGCAAATCTCGAAGCTATGAGAGAGAAACAGAGAAGGAGATCAGCAATCTCAAATTAAAAGTTGCAAAAAATAATTCAAAAGGAGAAACAAATAATCATCAACCAAATAAAATTAAAATATAGCCTTAAAACCCATGAAGGAAACCCATTAAAGGAAAGAAGAAACAATTTCAAACTTGAAATAGCAAACGTTTCCTTAAGCAAGGCAAGCAACACAAAAGAAATACTCCTAACTGAAATTAGAGGTAGAATCACTAGGACATAAAATATATTGTAAGTCCACAATTGTGTGGTATTAGCAAAAGAAAAAAAATCCCATTTCTTTTTCTCCCAGTGCAGTTGGCATTTGGCCAGTGACTAAACGTAACCCCAAAAATATACCACACCACCCGATAGACAAACACACATTATCAAGTGCAATCTTCATCGGACTAAACACCAACTAAAAAGATGATCGAACATCTTTACAACATGAACCCCAGCGAACCCTCTCGCATCAGATTACTTCTCCATAATGCACAAGTTAACCCGGGTTTCACTATCGTAAACCCTAGAAATCGGGAAAGAAATGCAGAGAAAAGGCACCGATCGAATCGAAGCAACGAATCTTCCACGCATTGAAAAAAGAAACCTCAGAAAAAATCGAAGACTTACCCACTGGCGCAATCCGGTTGTTGATTGGAGCTACGACAGCTCGCTAGGCCTGAAAAACGAAGGATTTCAAGATTTTGGTTCTCTCGTTTTCCACTGAGTGGAACCAGTGAGAGTTGATTAAGGAAGAATGTTGGGGAAAGCTAAAACCCTATGCATTTTACGAGTAGGCCCAAAAGCACGGTACTGAAGGCCTTCTCTTTTTTTGGGCTTCCTTTCATCAAAGCCCATTTGTTTATGGAAAATAAATAATTGCAAATCAAGTGCAAAACAAGTTTGAATAGGCCAGGTTTCTATCTTTTGTTTCAATGTCCTCCTATGGTGAAGAAAGTAGGCTTAGTTTTGACATGGAGACGTGGTATGGAAATTAAACCCATTTTTTCGAACAAATTATCTCATTTTTAATATGGTGTATCTTGATCCCCTAGCTCCTCATGAATGATTTTTTTTTTTTTTATTTTTAATATTATAATATACACACTCAACTTAGTACATAAGATATCAAATTTCAAATCTCACTGTTAGCATTCTTATTAGCTAACTTTTGAGGTTAAAAATGGTTGAATGCATTTATAGGCCATCAATTATAACACAACACAGAAGAGCTGGGCCTTGTGGGACTCCCTTATGGCCTTTTTCAAAGGGCCATGGCTTTTGTTAGGAGATTTGAATCCTATGAGCCAGGATGAGAAGATGGGGTCCAGTTTTTCGAGGAGACCTTATAATTTTTTGACAAGGAATGGGCTTGTTCAGTTAGCTTTTTATGGTAACTCTAATAAAATATTGGGCTTTCAAAATACATCTTGTCTTTTAAGTTATGCTAGAATGTGAAGGCCTATAAGCAAAGCATTAAGAATATTAAATAAGCATCATCTTGTTATTATCCAAGACAATATTGGACAGATTCTCCATAGCCCACGATCAATTTCGTAAGATGAAGAAAAAGAAGGAGAATGGGAGACTTGTGGCTATTAAGCTTGAGCTGGAGAAGGCCGGAGAAGGCCTATGATGGAATGGAGAAATTGGGCTGCTATTGCAAATGGATAAAGTAGGTTCGGCAATTCATTATCGCCAATTCATTGCTCCCCCTCTTTCTTTTCTATTGTCTAGCCCATCGATCTCGCACTAGTTGTTTGCAGACGGGACAAATAATATTAGCCGGAGCTACACCAGAAGTCCTACATTCTAAACAAGCACCAACAAAGGCGAGATATCTTGGACTGCCAATTAATCATAAATCCAGGAAGAAGCAATGATACGAGAAGATAAAAGAAGCAAGGAGGCTTGAGAGAATTTTTTCTCCGATGATGACTCTTTTTTTTTTTTTTATTTATCAGATTACCATAATGACTTATTAATGACATAGTCACTTAAGGTTTCTAAAGCCTCAATAATGGATGAATTCCCAAGGTTTTAATTTATGTTGATGTCTCAATTTTTTCCCCAAGCAAACTTAATGGGTTCTCCAGAAGAAAAATAAATTAAAAAAAATCTATTGCAAAGCATGAATCCATAAAATTGAAACGTAAACATCGAATTTTGACAATAAAATGGCACAAGAACCTAATAAATCATGCCATAACATCAATAACATTTACTCAACCGAATTGGTACCTGTCTCCAATCATAATTTAAAAGTAGCTATCTTATTTTATGGTAATTACTTCTACACTAACCTTTTTTTTTAACTCTTGTGTCTTCTTTAGTTAACTAGCTTTGGATATGATTGAGACTAACCCATTTTCCTATTAAGATTTGCTAAGTAGATGAGATAACAAATTTTTTTAATAATGGGACAAATTAAAAAAGAATCTTAATAATCCATTTGAAGAAAGTTAAAACTTGTGAAAATATCTCAATTTATTAAAAAACTATAATAAAGTTACTTAGCCAACAAGTTCAATAGTAAGCTAGTAGAAATTTTAATGACAAGATCTGAGATTTGATAGCGCATGTACATGAATTGGATGTCTATATTGTATTTTTTTTTAAAAAAAAAGACTATAATAAAATTTAGGGAAAAGCATATGTAATATGAAAGCCCAATGGTCAATTCCCTTTCAGCTCTTTTAGTCACTCTCTACTGAAGCTTCCTTGTAAATACATGTAAATTAAATTATTGTTAAGACAAACAACAAAGAAGCACCTAAAGTTGCAACATAAAGAGATTATTATACCTTTAACAGTGCGTTATATATGGTATAAAGGAGAGGAGGCTTTTACCTTTTGACAACTATACCACACAGACTTTTAGTTCAATATGCAAATGAAGTGTATTCTTGCTATGTGGCCCTTAAATAATAGATTGCTAGTTTATAGAGGAGATGAAAGTTTTGTCTTCTCTCCGGTTTTAGTTGGTTTGTTATGAAGATAAATAGTCTATCTAATTGAAATCTCTTGTAAGATATGATCTTATAATCTTGCTTGTGAAGCTTCTCTGTTTTTATATTTGCCCTATTCAACCTAAATTTCCTTAAGAAACAAATAAAATAGCTTTCTAGTCTCACTTATGTTAAAAATGGGATGAGAATTAGATGCTTGTACCTCCTTTGCAATTAACTTTTTAGAAGTTGTAAGTTATGAAGCATCTATGTAGCAATTTTTTGTTTCAGAATTTCTTTAGTCTTTTTGAAATTTGCTCTCCTATAACAGATTTATGTATTTTACTTAAAACTTCCCCCTTTATGGGGACAAGTCTTTCATTCTTGAGTCTTACTTTTGGGCCCAAAGGCAAGACGGTAAGCCCTTAACTTCCGTGGGGTCTCTTAAATCAAGGTCGCGTATTGGTGCCAGCTTTTGGGGCCACTGCCAAGTGCCCTAAATGTGGGAAAACGAAGGTCAATGGAAAATAGTAGTGGTAACAAGTTAATTAAATTAAATTAAATATTTTCGTTTAAAACAAAAGGAGAGAGTTTCAATGGAAAATGATACCTAGGCTTGTGGCTGCAAGTAATTATGAATGGTCAAGAAATTATGTTAAAAAGAGAGAGAGAAAGTAACTTAAGAACTCTAAAGTCCAAAAAAAAAAAAAAATGATCAAATAATAAAATGTTCTCCACTTTAAATGAGCATAAATGTATTACAATAGGATGATTATCAAATAAACTTTATGAAAGCTAACACTAGAAAAACAATAACACCTATGGTAAAGGAAATTTTCCAAGAAGAGTTGAAGTATTCACATCTTAGGATAACCTTTCAACTATGCCATGAATTTTCATATAAAGCGTTCAAATTCTTATAAATTATAGCATATTTAGAGTTTATCTCAAAAAATAAACACATGCTTACCAAGTTTGTTGACCAAATCTACCATTGTCCTACTACTATCACTTAACTAGTTAACTAGGATCCTATTTTTGCTCCAATAAATCTACATCTTTGATAGTTTTAATAAGAAAGTCCAATAGCAAAATATAATTTGTAACATAAACATTATCCATAAAAGTGACATTACTTCAGTGGTAATATGTTTAGTAGAAAACTCTATATTTTCTCTTACTCTTAAAGCATAGCATTTTTAGATTTTCATTTTCAAAATTTTGGTTAAGTATTATCTTGATCTCACAACAAACTTCACTTATACTTTTTCAATTTTGTTGCATTTCACAAATTAATTTCTTTTCCTTGATTACTTCTCATGGCTTAAGTAATTGAAGCAAAAGCTAATCTCTTATCAAATCAACAAATTGTGCTAATTCAAACTAGGAATGGGATGAAGCTTTTGAATAGTCTAAGTTTTCCAAATGTAAAGTTGAAAAACCCTTATGACAAAAGGTGGTTTTCAAGCAAAATTAAATCCAAACCTCCAAAATGCAAATAGATGGGTAAAATTTCCTTGGAGTGTTTTGAAACTGCACATCAAGAATAATTCAATTATAAAACTTGCAAAACCATTTCTACAAGATTGTCATTCTTAAAATCAATTATGTTTGCACAAGAAGTATAGATATTTTCTTCTCAACTCTTTATAGTGCTCACAAGATTCTCAACCTTTAAGTTAGCCATTCCATTAATCTCTTAAAATTCAATTAAAGCCTTTCCATGATTTCCAATCTTTAGTTTCTATGGTGAAAATCCCCCATTGATACAACTTGAGGAGTATAGGCTTTTAGGTTAAATTTGCGTAGCCTACACGGAACCTGTAGATGCAACCCTGACGGGATGAGGAAGTGTTCAAGCTTTTATCCAGTATATTTTTTATGTCATTTACCAAGTCTACATCTTCATGTTTGTCTCCAATTGGGGCATTTTTTTTTCAAACAAAAATAGTAATAATAATGAGACTAAATATAATAACCATATCTTGGATGAGTGCATAGGACAAGGTGTTACCTATCCCTTGGAAAATTAGCTGAAAAGTCTACATATCAGACTCACGGATGTAACATGCCCAAAAAGCAATCAATACGAACGCCAGTATCTTGACGTGCGACATTTTGATTGATACCTATTGTGTATGCACTGGCTTCTTGTTGAGTTCCCACATAAAAAATAATGGTCAATGGCTAGTTAAAGGAACAATGCCTACCTTACATCCCGGCATATATAGCATGTTTACAAACAGTAGTACTATGCATTGCTCCACCTCTCGCTAGAATTTCCTTTGGCATGACAAAATAAAGGTAGCAACCCAAATCTTTATGCTCGTCTATTATAGCACAAAGTGGGGTATTTTCTGAGGCTTCAATGCCGATCAAGTCCTTGTTCTTTCTTAGAATGCGCTCTACAATCTGGCAATTACCATTACAACTTGCCCCATCTAAAGCAGTGAAACTAGAAATAGTTTGTAGCCCTCAGCTATCCTTCCACATTAGCTCCACCAACTTTATGCTATATGCACATGTAATAAAAATTGAAGAGATCAACTAATATGCAACGAGATGAGACTATTGAGGAGCAAAAGTAGCAACAAGAAACATCCATCATGTAATAGAATTTCATCATGTAATCAGTGACTGGGCCAGCTAAATTGGCTGCCATGTTTATGCGAGAAAATCAAGGTGTTGTGGGCACCTAACTCACAATCTAAAACCTATGCGAGAGAAATGGAGTAGAAACTAGCAATCTCAAAATTACGAATCTGCAAAACAAAATTCAAAAGCTAAATTCTAGAAATCAGCATTTTCAGTCTCACGACACCAAGGTGGAAGCACATACAATACTTAGCCACCAAAAGCCAAAAATTAGAAAGATCATTTATTTAGATGAACAAAAGTTCTTTTAACATGTGATAATTTACATCCAATCATATAACATCAATTTAAGAATTTAAAAGAATAAAAAATTTTTGGAAAAAGATACCATTATCTTCCAAAGCATGAAAGCATGCGAACAACCTTCTTTTTTCGGTCAACAAATCAAACAAGGCTCCCACTTCCACCTTTGACATAACAGTTCAGTAAGTTGTTTATAGAAACTCAATTTCATAGAAGTCCATTCTTTTGGTATTGTGCCACTAAGGTAGTTCCTATTAAAATCACTATCCATAAGAGAAAAGAATAGTATTAGTATAGAAGCATTAGGCCTAGCTCTAGATTTCAAGGATTCACAACTCCACTAAGTGCAGGTATGGATTGGAATTCTTATGCATAAAGGTAGAGTAGGAGAATAAGTGCCAACACAATATTTCTATCCAATTTGTTTAAGTTCTTTAACTAGGAGCACCAACTTTGCATTTTTCAAGTTCCTTTAAACCTTCTGTTGAAATATATTACGAAATGCATGTAGAAAGAATCTCAACATGACATAAATCAAAAGAAAATTTACATAAGAAGAATTTATGGATTGGCAAGCAAGATAAAATCTAATGATGGCCAAATTAAACCCCTTTCAGAAACTACCTTATTTATGCATTTACGGATAAGTATTAATGCTTTGAGAGAAAATAGTGATATATGTGATTGGGCCAACATTTATAGATTTGAGTTTTTAAATCATTAAAAACAACAAAAATATTTCTAGCGTAAGGACCCTTAATTCCATTATATTTATTTCTCTCACTACTAGGATATTGAGAAATAAGTTACCTTTTACATAAAAAGTCTATAATTTTAATCTATTCTCTAAGACAAGCAACAAAACAGTTACCTTGTCTTTCCCGTTCCACCAATTCCACCAGTGCTTGTATGGCAAACAGTAAATGATCTTCTACAAAGTAAGACAACCTCCACTTGGATTTAATTCCAAAAAAAGCACTTGAGAAGCAATTGATACTTTTATTACTCAGTCCAACTTCTATCCAGTTGTAACTTTGCACCAGTAAAGGAAATTTAAAAAAAATAAAAATAAAAGTTAAAAAAAAGAAAAAGAAAAAGAAAAAGAAAAAATACTGAACTTGCTCTAATCCTATTGACTAGAAATGTAAGTAAAATTTTTTATGCTAACCCATAAGTATGGTTGCAGAGAAAAAGTCCTTTCATATCTTCTAGATCAGGGGTTTTTGATAGGCACTCCGATACTGTGCTTTCACTTCACAGGAAACTAAGATACCTTCTTTTTCAACTAAACATGCAGCATGGTCATGGAAACTAAGTGGAAAGTGAGATGGAGATTTTACTCTCCAACCCAACCTCGAAACTTTGAGAGCTTTAAACATAATTCTAAATTAGAGCCAAACAGAGCCCCAGAGAAAACGGAGGTGGTGATGGACATTCTTTTGAAAAACCTGGTCCAAAAAAACATATCCATTCCAAACGTACATAAAGTTAAACGGATAGCATTTTGGATATGCGTGCATGAGAGAGAGGTGTCAACTTACTTTGAAGAATTAAAAGAGGAGGAACCATACCAAAAAAGAGCAGCGGTTGGAAAAAGAAAAAAAAACCTTTAGTTGATACTGGAATAAGAGTGGGAGGGAAAATATAGGAAAAAAAAAACATATTTGTAGTCAATGAGCTGACCTTAGTAGAATTTCGTTGGTAAATTTGCGTTTGTACAAGGGTAAAGTAGTGTGAAAAAAGAATTATTAGTATTTTTTTTTACAGAAGAAAAGCCAAAAGGTTCATGTCTTTGTCAAACATTAAGTCTAAATTCAAGATACTTTCTAAAACAACACTATACAAAAGAAATACGCCTCAAATAACCGACAACCCAGGAACTCAATGTAGTCCCAAAATAATCCACTCCCCCTGGTAGACAAACATACATTAAGTACAATCGGATTAAAAAAAAAAAATCCTAACTCACACATGTGACAGCAAATCTTCATCTGATAAAACACCAAGTAAAAAGAAGATCATTGAACATCTTTACCGCGCGAATCCTAGCGAACCTTCTCGCCTCCGATTGCTTCTCTACAATGCACAAATCAACCCGTATTGCACAATCGTAAACCCTAGAAACCAGGAAAGAGATGCAGAGAAAAGGCACTGATCAAATTGAAGCGAAGAATCTTCCACGCATTGAAGAAAGAAACCTCAGAAAAAAACGAAAACTTACCCACTGACCGACTCCGATTGTTGGTTGGAGCTACAGCCGCTCGCCAGGTCCCAAAAACCAACGCTTTTCGAGATTTTGGTTCTTTCGTCTTCCACTGAGTGGAACCAGTGCGAATTGGTTGAAGGGAGAATGTTTGGGAAGGCGAAAATCCTATAGTTTCGACGATTAGGCCCAAAAGCATGCCATTGAAGACCTTCTCCTTTGTGGGCTTTCTTCGGAGAATAGTGTACCGATCCAATCGAAGCGAAGACGCGTCAACACATTGCACAAAGAAAGCTTAGAAAAAAAGGGATAGCAAAAGCACTCTGATTCCGCTCGCCAGGTCTCTATAATGTATTGAAACACTACCATAAACTTTGTAAACGACATAGTACGGGAGCTTTTGAGACCAAATTCATTTCAACACCTCTTTGGTGAAGTGCAATAGTGTTAACATTTGTAATGTATAGGCTTTGGGCTCATGCCCACATTTATTATTTATTGTAATGAGGGCCTTAGGCCCGATTATTTGTGAGATGGGCTAGGTTTAACCTAGCCCATTTGTGGGCATCGGCAATCTGCCGGTGCCTATTTTTCTAATTGTTAGGTTCCTGTACTTTTTTTTCTTTTGAGCAAATATACAGAGAAAAACTTCACCTGAATTGTGCACAGGCCCTTTCTAGGTTTGAGTTTTGTTTTCTAAGTTGGTATCAAAGCGCCAGGTTCGGTTTTTCGCACAATCGGGTATGTTCTTCTCTCTTCCCGCAACTCTTATTTCCTTTTCTCTTCTAGTTTAAGAGTTGTTGTTGTTTTTCTTGCTCCCTTGGTTGTCTTTGTTAAGAAAATTCGATCTGTATTTCGATCGTTTCTTTCTTTGGTCTGTTTGGTATCTTTTTGGGTCAAAATCGTGTTTTCTCTTTCTAGGTTTGTTCTTCATGTTCTTCACAATTCATATTCTTCCGCTGCGTTTAATCTGTTAGGTTTCTTTTTCGTTACCTAAACCTGTTTTTAAAACGAGCGTTTTACCCTTTCAAACGCTCCGTTTTACTTAAGTGCAAACGCACCGTTCTTTTCCCATTACACGGTGCGTTTTTCCCATCTATCTTCAAACTCTCCGTTTAATTTATTTAAACGGTGCGTTTCATCAGTTTCCTTTAAACTCACCGTTTCACTTACTTAAACGGTGTGTTTCGGTCAAGTTGTTAAAACTCACCGTTCCACTTATTCACATGGTGCGTTCCGTCGGTTTATCAGAACTCACCATTTCACTTACTTAAACGGTGCGTCTCGGTCAGGTTGTTAAAACTCACCGTTCCACTTATTCACACGGTGTGTTTCGTCGGTTCCCAAAACTCACCGTTTCACTTACTTAAACGGTGCGTTTTCCATCCATTTTATTTCAAAACTTCCCGTTTCCTCGTCCTGGTCACCGTTAAACGGTGCGTTTCGTCTCTTCTTCGTTCACAGAGGCACAAACCGCACCGTTTTGCTTCACCGTCCACCTCTTTTCTGTTCTCCCTCTCTGTCACCGCTTCCCTGAGCCCTTCCGGCGTTGTGAACTTCGTTTCTTTACTCTGTTCCTCTACAACTCCCATCTTCATCTTCAAAATACCATTTGTAGTCACCTTTTTCCTTTTTTTTTTTTTTTTTTTTTCCGGTCAGTCCTTTTTTATCCCAGCAACCCTTTTTTTCTCCGTTTTGGCGAAAACACGGTTCCATCTTTCACCAGATCCCAGTTCTGTCACTATGAGCTCTAGTTCAGAAACATCTTCACTAGGGACACCCCCTTCAGTCCCGGCCACTTTGCTTTTAGCTCCTAGAGATGTATCTACCGCTGTTCTAGTCCCTCAACTACTTACGGGTCCTGCTGATTATTTCACTTGGAAACGAAAAATGTTGATTGCACTTGGATCTAGAGATAAGCTTGACCTTGTGAATGGGAAATTCCCTAGGCCTGATGATAGTGACCCTCATGTTGGTTTGTGGGATAAGTGTAATTTGATTGTTCTATCTTGGTTGATGAATTCGGCATCTCCGGAACTTGCCAATGCCATTTCTCTTTGTCCTGATGCCTCTACTGCTTGGAAACTTCTTGAGACAAGATACTCTCAAGTGAATGGAACCTGTCAGTATGACTTAGAGCAACAAATTGCTGATGTGAAACAACAACCTCATGAGTCCGTTGCTAAGTATTTCTCTCACCTCTCAGATTTGTGGGCAGAACTGGATAAGTGTTTACTTGTAGTCCAATGTGACAAGTGTAGCAAGTGTGCCTGTAACTATCCAGCTCTTCTAGCAAAACAACAAGAAACTAGACGTGTTATGCGTTTCTTACTTGGACTTCAGTCTTCTTATGCTACAGTGCGGAGTAACATTACTTCTCGCAGTTGCATACCTTCCCTTGATGAGGTTTTCCAACAAGTTGTTAATGAGGAACATCAAAGAAGTCTACATGTTGATAGTGGGAGAACCGATCAGAAGGCGTTCAATGTTAAGGCTCCCTTATCATCTGGAAGGGGGTTTGGGAGCGGTCTGAGAGATACTTTGTCGATTGCTTCAGGTCATTCTCGATTGTCCTCTTCTTCCGCATCGGGACAAGGACCGTCTCCTTTTTTCTTTGATCATTGTAAATGTTCAGGACACACCAAAGATAGGTGTTATCAGTTGATTGGTTTTCCGGACAAGCCCTCTTCCACCAGGCCTTCTTCTACTCGGCCCTCTTCCACTAGGCCACCCTCCACTGGGGCCAGGTATCAGAAAAAGGGTGGAGGTCGCATAGCACATGCCGTTGGCACTAATTCTGAGGATAGACCTCCCCCACCTGTCAGTAGTGTGACACCAGTTGAGGCACCTGGATAAGTTAGTCTGAGTATTTCTTTGGAGCAATACCAGCAGATTGTCCAGCTTCTTAATCACTTTGGACCCATTGAGCCTACTGGGACTTTTGCAAGTACTATTTCTGCAGGTACTGTTTCTCCTTTGCCAACTTTATGTACTTCTGATTGGCTTGTTGATTCTGGGGCTAGTGATCACATTACTTGTGACCTTACATGCATGGAAAACATTAGGTCATATGCATCGCATCCCATTTCTGTTACATTGCCTGATAATAGTAATGTGGCTGTCACTCATATTGGCACTGTTCGCATTTCCCCTTCTGTCATACTTTATGACGTATTGTATGTGCCTTCCTTTAAATGTAAACTTTTGTCAGTTGCCAAGTTTACCCGTGACAGTTCTTGTTTCGTCACCTTTTATCCACATTTCTGTTTCTTCCAGGACCGTTTGACTGGGACAGTATTGGGGCTGGGCAGGGCTGAGCGTCGTCTCTATCATCTAGTGTCACCGACAAAGGCCACGGAGGATGTTATTTCTTCCATTGTTAAAACTCTTGTTTGTAATGCTCCTAAGAAAGCCAATGCTTGTCAAAACTCTATGTTTAAGAATGATGTTTTGAGTAATCAAGAAACTCTTTGGCATTACCGTTTTGGTCATTCCTCATGTTATAAGTCTTCTGATTCTTTTTGTCCCATTTGTCCTCTGGCTAAACAGACACGCCTCCCCTTTTCCACTAGCACCTCACTTACTAATTCTATTTTTGAATTAATACACATTGATATCTGGGGGCCCCACCGCACTTCTAATCATGATGGCTCTCGTTACTTTCTGACCATTGTTGATGATTTTTCACGTGGAATTTGGGTATTCCTTATGCGTTACAAAAGTCAAGCCCTGTTTTTCTTGCGCTCCTTTTTTGCCATGGTTAAAACTCAATTCCGTACTAGAGTTCGTCGAGTGCGCTTTGATAATGGCTCTGAATTTTTTAGTCATGAGTGTATCTCCTTTCTTGAGCTTTGTGGAGTCCATCATGAGAGTTCATGTGTTTACACACTTCAACAGAATGGTGTCGTTGAGCGCAAACATCACCATATTCTTGACATTGCACGAGCTTTGCGTTTTCAGGCTGATGTTCCCGTGAGATATTGGGGATAGTGTATTTTGACTGCCACCCACATTATAAACCATCTTCCTACACCCGTGTTAGATGGAAAAACACCGTTTGATGTCCTTTTTGGTAAACCTTCTTGCATATCTCATCTTCGAGTTTTTGGGTGTCTTTGTTATGCTGTAGTTGTACCACGTGGAGATAAGTTTGCTCCACGTGCCATGACTTGTGTTTTTATGGGTTACCCTTCATCTCAGAAGGGTTATCGAGTTTTTGACCTTGCTACTCGTACCTTTTTAGTTGTTAGAGATGTTATCTTTCATGAGTCTATTTTTCCTTTCTTTCAACTTGTGTCCTCCCCTTCAGCTACTTCCTTAGCAGAAGACTAGTCTTTTTCTTCTCTGGACCCGGTTCCAGTTTCAGTTCCACCAGTAAGTCCCCAATCTATTTCTGATCCGGTCCCTTCTGACACACTTCCTTCGTTCACTTCCCCAGATTCATCGTCATCCTCTCCATCTGCTCCTTCCGTTCATCCACCCATACCTTCTGGTGTTGACATTGTATGTTCACCCACCATAGACTCGCCTACGGCGGTCACTCTTGTTGATTTACCCATTGTTGACACTCCCACAGCGGTCATTCCAACCACACCTGCACCACTTGTCCGCCATTCACAACGAGAGGTCAAACCACCCATTTGGACTCAAGACTATCATTGCAATCATGTGTCCACTGTTACTTCTCCTGGTCCTAGTGATATTCCGTACTCCATCTCACGTTTTGTGACACTCGACAATTTGTCTCCCACACATCATACTTTTACTGCCTCCATTTCTTCTATTCAAGAGCCACGTTATTATCATGAGGCCATTCGCGAACCACGCTGGATAGATGCTATGGTCAATGAGCTTTATGCATTAGAGGCTAATAAAACTTGGATGTTGGTTCCTTTGCCCCCGAATCGCAAGCCAATTGGTTGTAGATGGGTTTATAAAATCAAGTACCGTGCGAATGGATCCATTGAGAGGTATAAGGCTCGTCTTGTAGCCAAAGGTTATACTCAACGTTATGGCATTGATTATGAAGAAACTTTCTCACCAGTGGCTAAAATGGTGACTGTCCGTTGTCTCATGTCTTTAGCTTCCATGTTTCATTGGCCACTACATCAGATGGATGTTCACAATGCCTTTCTCCATGGTGATTTGCATGAGGAGGTATACATGTCTCTGCCTCTGGGGATCAGGACTTCCCCCACAGATCCCCCCAGGGTATGTCGTTTACTCAAGTCCATTTATGGACTTAAGCAGGCATCACGATAATGGTACGCCAAGTTTACAGCTGCTCTTCTAGAGACTGGTTTTTGCCAATCTTGGCATGATTATGCCCTCTTTACACTCCGGCGCCACTCCACCGTTGTTGCAGTTTTGCTCTATGTTGATGACATGCTGATTACTGGTAACAGTGAGTCGGCTATAGCACAGGTGAAATCCCATCTTTCTTCTAGATTCCATATGAAAGATTTGGGTCAAGCTAAATACTTTCTTGGAATTAAGATTGCTCGATCTGTGAGTGGTATTTGTCTCAGTCAGCGCAAGTACGCCCTGGAATTGATTTCAGAATCTGGGCTCTCTGGAGCTCGACCTTGTAAAATTCCCATGGATCAAAATCTTAAGATCACATCTTCAGAATTTGATGAAAGTGCACCAGTTTCTGTGGATGATCCTCTTCTGACTGATTTAGCTCCTTATCAGCGACTTCTTAGCCGTCTGATCTACCTCACACATACTAGGCCTAACATTAACTATCCTGTTCAGGTACTCAGTCAGTTTATGCATGCTCCCAAATCCTCCCATATGGATATGGCGCTTAAAGTTATCAAATATCTGAAAGGCACTCCAGGATTGGGACTCTTCATGCCTTCCCGCAAGGATTTTCGGTTAACAGGTTTTTGTGATTCAGATTGGGATGTTTGTCCTATGTCGCGTCGTTCTCTCACGGGCTTTTGTGTTAAGCTCAGTGGTTCCTTGATCTCTTGGCGGACTAAGAAACAAGCTACAGTTTCTCGCTAATCTTCTGAGGCAGAATATTGAGCCATGGCCACTGCTATTTATGAGATTGTTTGGCTTCATGGTCTCCTTGGAGATTTGTGGGTGATTGTCCCTCGGCCTATTCCTCTGTATTGTGATAATGAAGCGGCCGTTCACATTGCAAACAATCCCATCTTTCATGAGCGCACCAAACATATTGAGATCGATTGTCACTTTATTCGTGAGAAACAACAACGGGGCTTAATTCAAACTCGTAGTATTCGGACCAATGATCAGCCTGCCGACTTGTTAACCAAAGCATTGGGCAGTAGACAGCACAATTATCTTCTTTCCAAGCTTGGTGTATTTGATGTGTACAAATCACCAGCTTGAGGAGGGTTGTTAACATTTGTAATGTATAGGCTTTGGGCTCAGGCCCACATTTATTATTTATTGTAATGAGGGCCTTAGGCCCGATTATTTGTGAGATGGGCTAGGTTTAACCTAGCCCATTTGTGGGCATCGGTAATCTGCCGGTGCCTATTTTTCTAATCGTTAGGTTCCTGTACTTTTTTTCTTTTGAGCAAATATACAGAGAAAAACTTCACCTGAATTGTGCATAGGCCCTTTCTAGGTTTGAGTTTTGTTTTCTAAGTAATAGCCTTACTGTAAATGTTTGTTCAGAAAAGGTTTAGTTCATTGCAAATAAGACAGTAGAATAAGTATATAAAGCACTGAGGGAGCAACTTCTTGGTTTTCTTCACATACATCCACTCCATTACTTGCATCTACGGAACACTGCTTAAGCACAAAACACTTGTCCATACAGATAATAGTCATTGTAAACAAAGTTCTTTTGCCTCCTTTTGTTTTGCTCACGACAAAATATCTTCTTAGCAAATTTTAAAAGAGTCGTTGACTTAGTTGGAAGTAGGAAGACAAGTTGGTGAATTATGTTAATAATGAAAATACACTTCCAAAGGCGATAATCTTGATTGAAGTATTATTTTTTGTTATAATTAAATATTTCTGAATAATTTTACTGCTTTTGCTAAGAATCTTTTTTTTTTTTTCGTTTTTGTGCTTCTCATGTCAGAACCTATTGATATCATATTAAAGCAAGAAATGGTAGTATGTTGTTTTGCAACTCACGAAGAAAATTCTTTGAAATTAAGTGTTTAAAAAAAATGTATAATTTCGTGTTTTGAAAACTTGTTTCCTTAGGATGACAATTTGATCAACTTTGAGCTAATAACTTGGCCTCTCAGACGCCGTCCTTCTAATTACAATGGCCTCACATATGTTTATCTTCTTAATCATGTAATTATCTTGCACTTTTTATTCATAATTTATTTTTTAAATAACATTTTTTATTAAAAGATAAACTGTTTGGCCTTAAAAGACATAGCAAAATATTTTTTTTTCTCAAAATATGCCTACAAACAGATGAAACACATTTTTGATAGTAAATATATTTCTTACAAATATATTTTTATCCAGAGTTATAGTTCGTTAAAGGATGTATGACATGAAATAATATTTACTATCGATCTTTTTGTTTGTGTAATGCTCCAAGTTGTAACTTATATCCTCCTAAGCGTCTAGATCCTAAGACAAGAAAAGATAACACGTTATTCCAAAAAAAAAAAAAACTAATATTATCATTATTACACAACCCAAAATGATTTCACCCAAAACCGCAGAAGACGGAATGCAATTAGTCCAAGCATGAAAAGCCCAACCACGGGCATCTTGACAAAAAGCAACCAAAATGAAGTGTGGGCGTTATAGCCATACTTCAAGTCTGGGATGCCCATAAGTCTTAAGTTTGTAAAGAAAATACAACACTTACAGGATTACTTGACTTGCAAGATAGAGCATACAGTTTGTATCACAGTTAAAATCAATAAGAGAACAGCAGTAAATGAAGCAGCTGCCTT
The DNA here is from genome assembly GCA_028551475.1 of Casuarina equisetifolia. Taxonomy (NCBI): domain Eukaryota; kingdom Viridiplantae; phylum Streptophyta; class Magnoliopsida; order Fagales; family Casuarinaceae; genus Casuarina; species Casuarina equisetifolia. The sequence continues at coordinate 26,778,033 of CM052360.1, forward strand.
CATAGGAGTACTTAGATAATCGCGTATCAAAGTAGCCTTCCAGCTTATCAAAGTAACCTTCCAGCCATGGAAAGGTTTTTGGTAAAATTCCACCAGCTGATCACAAATATCGGAATACTCGGGGCTCATACGGGAACATGTGCTGCTTGCGCTCAGACGGTTAATGAAAGTTGCGCTATTATTGCCAAGTTCGTTGAGTATGATCCCCTTTTCACCAAGTAAAACCACATCTGCCTTACTCTGGATAAGGAAATTTAGCAAGATAAAATAATCAGTAACATACTCCTTATTTGGGTAAAGACATTGCTCCAAGGCTATAATATTTCCAGCACAAGACTCTGTATGAAAGTTCAATCTAAATTGAGGGATTTTCAACGTTTCCTTCTCCGCATCATAGACTATGTCACGCAAACATTTGCTCTCCCAATTCACATCAAACTCCAGCCCCTTGCTAGACAATTGAGTTGCACTATACATATGCTCTGCTCTTCTTCTTTTTTGAATATTTTGGGAAGGCGGGAAGTAAAATGTTCTAAGCAAATCAACAAAGTGTTTTATTTCAGGCTTGGAAGTGGAAGGCAAATTATGACTATTGAAGGCAGAAAAGTATATAAATGTAAGATCAATGAAGCGAGGGCTAGAGGGCAAGGGAAAGGCACAATCATATAACTCCTCAATTATAAAGAAAGGAATTTGGTTCTCAATCAACAGAAAATCCTGCTTTATCCCATTGAATACCCATGGCTTGAATAGTATGTTGTCGCTGGGGCTCCATTCTGTTCTCCAATTTCTAACAAAAAGTTCCATGATAAAGCTTGCATCCATTAGAATCATTTTCACAAAATCATCACTCTTATCCACATCTATGCTAAAGGGACTAGTTTCTGCGTAACAATAACATATATCTTCTCTCTTGTCCTCTACAATCCGTACCAACTCCTCCAAATTTACCCCACTTCGGTTTATAAAGTCCTTGAGATATCTTTCCTTATATTTCTCTAGGGTCTGCAATGTTTTATTACCATGGTGAAAAGGCCCTATTGAAACAAATTGAGGAGTATAAGCTTTTGGGTTCAACTTGCGAAGGGGATCTGGAACCTTACAAATAGAATATTCAGGGGATGAGAGTGCCCTTAAACTTTCAAGCCGTGTTCTGATTTTATTTGCCAAACTTGAGCCTTGATGTTGATTTTCCGTTGAAGTACTTCTACTTCCTGAATTTGCCATCAATCAAGCTTGCCTTCCTTCAATTTCTTGACAAAAACAAGATTCACTAACGTTAGAATACTTGATTTATAGTTAGCAGTTCAAGTGATTGGAAAACGAGAAATGGGAATTCATAGACATAAGAAGAATTACGAAGAGACCCTTTCTAAACCAATATATGGGCAATGCTCAACCACCGTTTCGCTAATACTAAACTAGGAGGACTACAATACAAATGGTTTTACATCAGAGTCTCATTTGTAGATACTATGGGCAATACCCTAACAGCTTCCATCCTTCTTTCTATGTCATCCAACCCTCTTCAGATACTTCAAAAAATAATTAAGCCCCCAAGTTAATATGGTATACAACTCAAATAGGCACAGTTATATAATGAACAAAAAATCAAAAAGAAAAGAAAAAGAGAGAGAAAGAATTGAGTCTACACTATCTCCGGGTTATTCAACCACAGCAAAAGCCAAGAGACAGACAAACAACCAGATCTTTAACATTGCATGATATTTGGTGTAAAAGGAGAAGAGGCGCTTACCTTTCTGCAAGCTACACCGCTCAACCTTGGCTTAATCCGTGAATGTAATGCAGATCTACTGTTCTGGCTTCAAACAATAGAACTCTGCTCTGGTTATACAGAAAAGAAAGTTGCTTTCACCCTACCCTTTTCTCTCTCTCATTTGAATAATATAGCATCAATGAGCTGGACTCCTCTAAAAATTGATGAAGTTGCTTTTGAATAATGCATAGTTGTTGCTACCTTCTTGAGATTCAAATATTGAATAACATATTATGAAAATAACAACTAGAGCGCAAAGCGGGACAAATTTGTAGCCCACCGGCCAAAGGTCCTTCACAACTCAGGTTGTTGGCTGTCTGCTATAAAAACAGCCGCACTCTTTGATGCAAAGGAAAAGATATTTTTCAAAATGTTGATATCTATAATGCAGATGACATCGCAAACGAGATTGCCACTGAAGTCTTGCAACCTAAGCTGGATGCTGAATTTCAAATGCGTCTTGCGGTAGGAGGAGTAAACTATAGAGTGTTGAAAAGTAAACTCTTACCATAAGGCAAAAATCAGTTCCTTCAGTAGCTCCGCAATTTTGTGATCAATTTTGCGTGGCAACGGGGGACTTCTTTTGTGTTAATTGTTGAATAAGGCAACCCTGGCCATTCTCATTAGCTTAGATGGACGGATATTTTATAAACTATTATATTGTATGTTGAAGATGCAACATGAAAAAAAAAAATCTAAATAAAGACTAACCAAGTGAAGATGTGTCATGTTATTAAAGAAAAACAGTAAAAGAGGCTGTAAGTAAAGACTTGTGAAGCATTGTCATGTGAGACAACTAGAAAACAATAGAAAACGGGAGCACGTTGAGACTTATGAAGATCTGTCCGCTGAACACAAATTAAAAATAAAAAGAAGTACGTGAAGACTCATTAATACAACTTAAAAAAAGGTAAAGTCAAGTTCAATTGAAAAGAAAAAATGAAGGCTCATTTGATGTAACGATAAATGAAAAATGTGTATATAAATATTCTAAGATATTTAAATTCACTTCGGCCAAAGTAAATCTAACAATAAAAATAATGTTGACAACATCTTATACCTCGGCCATAATATTCATTCTTTTGCTGGTGGGAAAATATGAAAGACTAAGAAAAAGTTTGTCATGAAAAGTTAAGTAGTCGTAAGAAATGAGTGAAAAAGTTTCTGTTACACCTATATTGTTTTCGTACAAAAATAGTTCACAATATTCCTTCATTTGATGTGATATTAACCTTTAAAATGATGCAAAAATGAATTTACAGTCAAATCTAGATTTAAGAAACATAGTCTACAAAATTTGAGAGAGAAAAATATTGAGGAATGTTTTTTTTACTTACAATATTTTAAAAATGCATGCTTATTCAAAATAGAAAACAAAGGGGAAGATCTGCTTAACCTTTTAGTTATGGAGTTAACTTTGCATTTATAAAAAAAAATAAAAAATAAAAGGGTAGTGTTAATGAACATAATGCGATTCCCAATATGTTTTTGCCATTAGTCATGTGATTATGTAATGTTTCATGTATTCATTACACTTATTTGTAGTCCTTACATAGAATATGATTCAAGCTTATAACTATAGACTCAATATATTATAGTTCATTATAGCTAAATATAGAAGTAATTCCCATAACTCATTGGCTTTCCCACCATCCCTTTTTCTGACGTTCTACCCGAGCCTTTTTCTGAGACTTAATCACTTCTGCCTTTTCATTTTAGCCATTACTAATGAGTTTAGAGTGTATTTTTAGCTCTTTGTTTTTTTTTTTCAAAAATTGTGCATCACCCTTATCCTTGTCCTCCCAACGTTTTTTTGCATTTTAAAAAATTACCTTTATACCCCTCACCCTCATCCTTGTCCTCCCCGCAACCCTAATGCTAGTTAACTCCATCTTTGCAGAATTACCCAAACACCCTCTTCATCGCACATCATGGCCATTTAGAATACTTCTTTCGGCACTGCACCAACTTCTCTACACAACCCTTATCAACTGTCCATTACCAATATTCAGATTGTTAGCATTAGCCCGAAGAAGTTGTCCGGCGAGGCTAACAAGAACGTTTGGAACAACCAAATTTGGACCGTTTCTCTTTTCCAGAACAAGTTGTCCTCATCAAAAAGCTCCTACGGCGGAAATGAGACAGCTGCCATGCGGCAGTTAAAAAATGGTTGATTCACTCAATCCACCCATCATTGGAAACCATGGTGTCTTAGATTCCCACCATTGCCGACTTCTGGAATTTTTTGAAGGACAGCTTCGACCACATCCCTAGCACTTAGAAATTCTCTTTAAAACAAGCTATTGGCAACCACATGCTTGTCATTGGAGCACATGGTTTCAACCTCATCTTGGTATATATCAAATTAAAGACCTTTGGAATGACCTTGAAGCCCAACAACCATTGATTCATTGCACCTATGGCCACCGTTGTTAGAAATTAATATGGTTAAAAGTGAGCCATTCTGATGAAGCTACATCAACATGTAAGCAACGGCTAAGATTAGAGTGAGGTTGAGAGCTATAAAAGTTTGTGTTGACAGCTTTCTTTAAAAGAACCTTTGGGTTAAGTTAAGAAAAACAAGTTGAAGAAATAGAAAAGCTTGGGAGATACGTTCTCCATTGGTGATGAGGAGCCATGTAGCCCTCTAGAAAATAGCTCTTGGTGTTATACTGTAAAAGCATCGCTTTTACTTATGTAAAAGCTTCCGCTATAATTTTTATGTTTATAGATTTGTATGCAATTTGTAAAACCTTTGTTAATCTATTTGTAGTTCTTTGTAAGCTTTTAAGTTAAACGCTTAGAATGAATGGCCATGAGTTATCATTTGAGCTTTCTTTTACAATATACTAGATCCAATAGTGGTATCAAAGCTAGGTTGATTGTAATTGATGCAGATCTTGATGGGCAACAGAGTGAGCTTTGGATTGTAGAGAGATTGGAATGGAATAATAACAGGAAAATTCAGAAATATAAAGGACTGGAAAGGTAAAGACTAGAAAATAAAGTATTGAAACATAAATATAGTAATTTAAGTGCATGAATTAAAATAACTGGAATGTAAAAGGCTATAAAGTAAGAACATGAAAGTTAAAAAGGCAAAGTTTAAGGAAAACAAAATTCAATAACTTCTCCAATCTCAAAGGTTCTCATAACAATCTCTTTAAATAGACGACTAAACCTAATGGTAGAAGGATCTAGAATTCATAAAACCTAAGTCTGGTAGAATTCATATCCCTAAAATTAAGTAAAATCAAACTAACCAAATTAAGATAGGATCCTAACAAATTAAAGACCTTAAAATAGTAGGAATCCTAACAAGAATGGAAATGAGAGATAGTAGGAATCCTAACAAGAATGAAAACTCCAGATAGTAGGAATTCTAATAGGAATAGAAACTCCAGATAGTAGGAATCCTTATAGATTAACTCCAGATAGTAGGAATCTTGACAGGAATTAAAACTCTAAATTGTAGGAATCTTGACAGGTATAGAAACTCTAAATAATAAGAATCTTGACAGGTATAGAAACTCTAAATAATAGGAATCTTGACAATTTAAGAATCCTAAAATAACATAGTTAAAGAGTCCTAAACATATCAAAATTCCTAAAGAATATTTGGAATGTCCTTCAAGTTTGGGTTTCTTGGACCCAAAGATGTAATTGCTAGGACACTCAACATATGGGCCAGGCCATTAGCATGGACTGGCATAGTTGCTCTCACATCATTGCTAGGTTGATTGTAATTGGGAGCATTGAGTTTGTTTAAAGAGAAAAATCTTCTATAGGCATTTTTGTTCTAGTGTGCACATTCCAACTGGAATTGAGCGAGTTCTTGAAAAGTTTAGGAAAGAAAAAGATAAGTTATGTTTGTCCTGTTTGGCTTTTTTTTTTTTTTTGTTGTTGTATACAATCAAAGGTCACAAGCCTACATATGAGGTGGGTTGCAATCATGCTCGCATAAGAAGTGAGCAACATTGGTCGTATGTGGAATGGCCTCATAATGTCCACATAGGGGGCGGGCTATCAACAACACAAAGGATGGTTGAGTAACCACCGTACATGAGGCGGTGTATTCATAAAGAACTTAAATTTGGTATGAAAATGGCTAGATTTGGCCCGAAAATGCATTGATTTGGTTTCTAAGCCAAGCAAAAATTTGCTCACACTAAAGGTGAATGATAACGATCGCATAAGGGGCAACTTTGCAACTTGTTGCACACGGGACAACAAGTAAACACCTACATAGGAAGTGGTAGTTCCCAAGTAGCCTAGTAATGTTTGCACATCAAGTGGGCTCCCAAGTGACACAAAGAATGGTTTAATGTAGTGGGTGTGTAAAGAGCTCATATCTATCCTTTGCATGAAGAGATTTGGCATGGAAAATACTTGGATCTAGCGTCAAACGACTAGATTAAGTCTCTAAGTAGTCGGATATGGTCTTCATGAGTGATTAGACTAGCAGATTAGATGGTGACCAGCCTAAGCAGAAGGATTTTATTTAGTGGTCAAGCATGGTATGAAATTTATTGAGATAATTTCCAATCTAGGTATCCTGATTTACTTCATTTTGATCCATTTCTAATGCAATGATCAGCATGTTGTGCTATCGTTGTGGGACAAAAAGAATGAGGTCCATTTGCCAGTTCAATTTATTTTTGGGGATATAAAGAATGACTGCATGAGATGCCAGGAGTTGTTTCTTTCAAATACTAGTGTGTTTATAGATGGTGCTAAGGCAGATGAAGAATACCAAAGAGAAGAAGAACTCAAGCTTGTTGAACATAAACGGAAGGACTTAGAGATGGAGTCGTGGTTGGCAAATGTGGCTACGACAAAAAGTGGTGTTGAGAATTCTAAACCTAATGAGAATTTTTGGGCCTTAGACTAAAAGGATGAGAAAGTTGATGAGCCAAGTAGCCAAATAGCCAAGACGCTTCTTTAACTACTGAACCATGTGCAAATACTTCCTTAATAAAGGAGCATTTCTTTTTTTTTTTTTTTTTGTGTCTTGCGACCATTAGAAACAATAACGTGGACTGCAAAGAGTTTGCTTCAAGAATGGTATGTTTAATATGATAGTAACCCATTCTTATTCCATTAAAAAATAGAAGCAAGAGAGTTAGGCACGGTAGCCAAGTGAAAAGAGGCACCAGTGTACTCTTTAGGATGCTCCTAAGGATACTCTTAGGAGCATCCATTATGGATTGTTGGAGCTATTGTCTTTGAACTATAAGGAGAATCCATTTTATACTTTTAGGAGCTTTTGTCTTTGAACTATAAGGAGCATTTGTTGCATGTTTTTAGGAGCTCTTGTCATTGAACTATAAGGGGCATTCTTTGCATTATTTTAAAAAGAAAAAGAGGGCAGAAAAGTGTTGTTTGTGTAAAGGGGGGGCAAAGAAGGGTTGTCTCTATATCACCTATGGGTGGTTAGAAAGAGGGCAAAGAAGTGTTGCCTATGAAAAAAAAAAGGGTAGAGAAGTGCTGTCTATTTGAAAATTAAAAAGGAGGCATAAACCTGGTTGGACTGTAAGTTGATGTGAGTATTGGGTATGAGAAAAGGAGTCTTAAGAAATGATCTACCTTCATACTAGAATGTGGAAATGAGAAATTTATGGTTAGCACATTTTAGAGATATTAGTGATTCTCACCTTATTGTGTAATCCAGGTGTTGGTATTATTGATTGTTTGGAAGGCCAGTGTTTTTCCCATAGAAAACTCTCTTGACCAAAATGAAATATTATAAAGAGGACTTTATGTGGTTGAAGGAAGAGTTTTGAGGAAGAGTTAAGATAAAAAATGATTTCATGATGTTTGGATGAGTGAGATAGCCAAAAAAAAAAAAAGTAGGTTGTTAAATGGTTGGATTGCAAGAAATTGTTTGGATTCTTATTCTCTTAAAATTTCATGTATAGAGACAAGAAGTTGATCTAAGCTATCTATCACTAAGCATAAGAGACTCTTAGAAGATGATAACTATATCTCTAAGGGGAAAGTGAAGATTCAGACCTACTGTTGTTGGTAAATTGTTTGGAGGGCCATTGTATAAGGGTGATGTGATTTTCTTATAAGTCTTTTATTCAAGTATGTAAATGAGGTCCTAAAATGCTTATGTGAATTCTTAGACAATGAAAATGTGGCAACATACATGCTAACTTACTAAAGACAAAAGGATGCTTCTAGCCCATATTGTAACTTCCATTTGCGCCAATTCAAGAAAGGGAACTATACACTATTTGTAATCTTGCATTTATTGGGGTAGATGCTTAAGGGTTGATATATTTTCCTTTCCATATACAAGGATGAAGATACTAGACCAAAAGAATTAACAGTCTTTCTTTAACATCTTTTTGGCATAAAAGTGATCATGTTGGTTGATTTATATCCCCAAGTAAGAGTTGATTTTTGTCTGATTTAATTGTTCACAAAGTAATGGAAACATACTTTTGCTGCTCAAAAGAAAAGCTTGGGTAAAAGTTAAGTGGATCTCACTCGATGGAGACCTCTAGTTTAGTTGTAACCTACAATGTTGATAACTCTATTTTTATAGAGTTATTTTATCTATTTTTTAGGCAATAAATAATACAATGCTTATGAGAAAATATTTGAACTCCTCTTATTTATTTAAATTTGTCTTGTTTTTGTAGCACAAGGAGGCAAGGAGAAAAGGAATAAACATGGAGAACTTGATGCTTATTGTGTGGCAAAATTGTAATATCAAGATCAAGAGAGTCAAGATGGGCTTGGGCTTTGGATAATTGTTATTAGATTTTCTATTGTTATTGGATTTTCTATTTAAATAAAAAACCCAGTCATGTTAGGAATTCAAGTCTCAATTAATTTAGGAGTTCAAAACCCAATTATTTTAGGTCTCTAAAACCCAATTCTACTAGGATAGGAGATAGGTCTAAACCTAAACCCTATTTAAGAGAAGAGAAGAGGCAAAAGAAGGGAGGAGGAAAATTGAGCACAACTCAAGAAAGAAGCCAAGAATTCAAGGTTTTCTTGAAGAGAAGACAAAAAGGGTGACAGACTTCTTTTTCTTGGATTCAAGATGCCTTCTTTATTTCTTATTACCATTCTTCCTCATTATTTCTTTATGTTTTAGTTTATCTTTGTTAGAGCTACGATGTAACCTAATTATGATGGTATGAATCTTATGATTATTATGTTTTGCAAGATATTTTATTTATGTGAAGTTACATATTACGGAGTTTAATGCTTTTAGGTGATTAGCTACCACTTAGATGACTTGATTTGCATGTTAGAGACCGACAGGAAATAGCATGCAGTTGCTTCTTGTAATATGTAACCATAAATTAAATATGGATAGACATATACCATATTGTTTGTGTGGCTTTTGGTGTAAACTGGGAATATTCATAGATTCTAATGCATTTGGTTTGTTTCAATTCACATATAGAGATATAGTGAATTAATGAACTAAGTAGGTTTGCTATACCTAGACATAGGATAGTAAATAAATTAGGAAATTCCGCCATCACATAGATATTATCTCTCTTGCAAGCATAAATAATCAATATTAGTACCTAGTAATTATGGTGAAGTCATATGCTCTAACATATTTCTTTTATTTAGTTTTCTTAGACTTAGTTAGTTAATCTATCATCTATCAATTTGGTTTGCTAGATAAATTTTAGGATTAATTCATCATTAGTATTTAATTAGTTTAGTATTCACCAATCTTCGTGGGACGATACTTTTCTTATCATTATATTACTTGTTCGACATGTTCACTTGCATCTAAATTTCACCGAACAAATGTTTTTGGAAGAAATGTGTGATAGTATATGTAGAGGCTTGGATGTCCATGTATAAGTCTCAGATATTTCTTCCATGAAAAGTAAAAAAGAATACAAGAGAAATTGTTGGCATTGCTAGGAAATCTTAAGTTTATTAGGAAGTAGTTGCTAGTTGTGAGAAAGTTGAAGATTTGTGATTGTTGTGTCCAACTTTGTAAAGATAGGACTTGCTGCATAATAGGCTTCATGTGAGGAGTTGTTGGAATTTGGAATGACAGATGCTCATTGGCTTCTGTTGACCAAAAAGGGAGAATTGTAATGTCAGCAAAGAGACTTGCTTAGTCAAGTGACAAAATTAAGGAAAGTAGAAAAACCGTGTTGGAGACTGAAGAGCTTGGTGTCTTAATACTCCAAGATTTGCAACAATAACATGAAACTCTCCTACACTCCTAACAAGACAGCAAAAATGGTAGAAGATTTCTACGATTAAAGCTACATTGGATGATGGTGATGTTTAGATTAAAAAATTAGACCTTGAGGCTAAATACAATGAAGTTCAAAAGCCATGATGCTTGCTAAGTGAAGGGAGTTGTAGTTAAAGACCATTATTTGAAGAAGCCCATAGGACTTGTAAGTTTGCAATCAGTGATGTCATAGATTTAAAGAAATTGTTATGAAAAAGGTGTGAATTAAAGTCATGGAGGAGAAGCTATCAACAAGGGAACTTGCTTGTCAAAACTTTGTCAAGAAATAGGTTTGAAGCTTAATGAAGAATGATTATAGTTACTTTTAACCATATTAAGGAGGAGTGTTAGAAATTAATATGGTTAAAAGTAAACCATTATGATGAAGCCACGTTAACATGCAAGCAATGGCTAAGATTAGAGTGAGGTTAAGTGCTGCAAAAGTTTATGTTGATAACTCTCTTTAAAAGAACCTTTGGGTTGAGGAAAAACGAGTTAAGAAAAAAAAGTTGAAGAAACAGAAAAGCTTAGGAGATACATTCTCCATTGGTAAGGAAGAGTCATGTAGCCTTTTAAAAAATAGCTCTTGGTATTTTACCGTAAAAGCATCTCTTTTACTTATGTAAAAACTTTTGTGGTAATTTTTACGTTTACAGATTTGTATGCATTTTGTGAAACCTTTGTTAATCTATTTGTAGCTCTTTGTAAGCTTTTAAGCAAGCGCTTTGAATGAATTGCCATGAGCCATCATTTTAGCCATCATTTTAGCTTTCTTTTAGTGCTTTCTTTTACAATTTACCATATCTAACAACTATGATTGCTGGGTGAAAAAAGCTTTGTCTGGGCAATGAAGAAGATTAGGGGTTCAAGTTTTTTTCTTGGCCTAGTTGGAGGAGTTCCATGCCCTGAACACGAACATGCTTTCTTATGGTGAACTACTGAACTTGGAGAAGCTATATGCCATGACCAAGCGGGATCTCCATTAATGGTCATTGGTTGATGGTTGGAGCAATGCCGCCGTCAACAATAATGTCTTTTTTATTTTATTTTATTTTATTTTATTTAAATAGAGATAGTAGCTTAACAAATTTTATTAATAACAAAACTTGGTGTAATAAATAATATCTTTGTTACTCACTAAAATTGGTTGTAGAACATGGGCTTTGTAGGCCTTGGGCTTTAGAATCCAATTAGGCCCAATATAGCAAGCAATGTGTGTGTTCCATCTACAAAGAGACCCTTCTATAATCACTACAAGAAGGCAAACCATGTCAAGCAAGCATGTTTTCTTCTTGAGGGCTACTCACCATATTAGAAGTCAAAACAAAAAGATGGTTTCAAAAAGATATCTGGGGGAGGTGGGCCCTAGTTGAAAATGCTACCATTGGACATGGCCACAATACCCACATGTGGTTAATATGGCAGACTTAGTATTATTATGTTAACTTACCTTTGCTTCCTTATCATAATGTAAGAATATTAGGCATATGCCTTGAAGCCTTGATAGTGTCTTTGGAGGCTCCATTGGGCTCAATCTCAATTAGACTAACAATAAAAGCTTGTTAGTCTTCCTAGCCAAATGGGGCCTTTTATATCAATTACAATTTTTTCAAGTTTATACTCATGTTTTAAATCTATATCATTAATATGGTTTATGAACTCAGTAGCAAGTGATCACATCACTCGTGAATTAAAAAATTTAGATTCATTTTATCAATGTACAACCCAATTTTTATTACTTTGCTTGATAAACCTAGTAGTCTTGTCATAAACATTAGACATTATCAACCTTATCTTACTTTTAACCTAACACATATGCTATAATGCCCTACATTTTAGACACAACTTATTATCCATTCGCAAACTCACTTTGACAATAATTGTGTGGTTATTTTTTTTCAATGAATTTCATATATTTAAAGACCTTACGATTGGGCTTCTCCTATCATAATCATCCACTACCACACTTAACACTTTTGGTGAACCACCACTTGATCCTACCCCAAACATATCCCTATGTTGTTTCAATTATGCCTCTTGGCCTACCATATGGAGTTTGGCTTCCTATGTCTTACCTATCTTTTACATCATGTGCTTCACTTTATCTTATTTCTAATTATCTATCCCTTGACCAATACCACCCACATTACTAGCATTTTATTACCTCTATTTCTCTTATTTAAGAGCCTTTCATCTTAAATAAGATGAAAGGCTCGAGGCTGTTTCTATTTTATTTAAGAGCCTTTCATCTTTTATTACCTCGAGAAGAAGCTATTTTATTACCACTATATTCCAAGTATGATTTACCTTAAAAGTAGTGAGTTCATTTTCCATGGCAATAACCCAATTAGGGTTGGAGATAGCTTCTTCTCGAGGCTGTTTCTTGTCCGGCTTCTCGGAAAAGAACCTCGTTCTTGGATATGAAAGATGCTGTATACGGGGGCAGTGGGCTGTCTGCTACAGTCAATGCACGAAACTCCGTGTCTTGACTATAATAACAAGGAACGGGAAGCAGGTGAAGACGCATGCATGTCATGGAAGAAAACTACCTGAAAAGAGGGGACGGTGAGGTGATCGACGTTGTAAAATAAATGGCTAAATCAAACGTGGCATTGCAATTTTGTTTTCACGAGGGAAGATATATATGAATAGAAAATATGAAAACTTTCTTCCTAGCACCTAATCATGATATCATTATTTGAAGGAAAGTTATGTAATCATTGATATAATCTTGTTATCACACTATGAACTAATTTGTCACTCATGTCATCTATATCTTTGAGTGATCTAGCTGTGATATTATTGTATCATTGAAATGGAATAACATGTTCATCAAGTCAACTATTTTTTTAGTAGCTATTATTTGTCATAGTATGCTTGTAAATGCTTGAAAAATTTGTTACCCTGATTTTCAACATTCAACTTATATGACATGCAAGGGTTAGCTTTTGGGTGAATTTGAAATCAAACTAATTGCTTACCAATTTGGTAAACAAATGCTATATCTAGTTAGAATATTAGTCATATATTGAAAAATAATGTGATAATTTATTGAAGGACTTTGTTGTTGTCTGCTTACATGACAAACATTCTACTGCGCTTAAATTATTACATTCTATTATGGGAAGGAAGACTATATCTATCTCTTATCATATTAATCTTATCTTATGCATGACTAACATTCTTTCTATTACTTTGTGTTTACAAAAAAGAAACTAAACCTTTCTAAAGATTTTAAAACTTAATTGACCAAAATATATATTAGTTGTTTAGTCAAATATTTTTAAGGCTATCATAAAATCTTTTTAAAAATTAAATGCCTTTCAAAGCATTGTTGTATATCTTCATTATGCATTACTATTCATTCCTTATATGAATACATAATGTGAATGACTGTAATGTAACTTAGAAAAATATCTAAGTGAGCCATGGTTGAGAGTTTGAGATGTATAAATATCCATGGCACAAAACCAAAACAACATGAGCATGCTTTCATGAATAAGGTAGTATTTGTGGCAGGAAATTGTACTTATAAACTTGTGTTTGATCACGATGTATGTTATGCTGAACATCATGTATGCGTACAGAAAGTTAGATGTTGTTTTGTTAAATACTTTCATGACTTTCTATTATCAACATGTGCTAAATGTTCAAAATTATACATACTATGCACACTTGCTGAAAGTTGTCAACATGTGTGGAACAAAATGATTTTCATTTGTATCAAGTATGGTAGATAGGTTATTTTGAGGATAAATGTTGTATGATGAATAATGTGCTGAAATTACTAAACATTCATTTAATTATTCATCATTGGAGCTTGATAACACGATAAAGGAGTATGAAATGAAATATTTGCATCATGTTACAAGATTGATACACTTTGTAAAGGTTTTTCCTACTTAAGCCAACAATTTTATAATATTACAATGTGCTTAAACAAAAATAACTTGATTCTTCTTTAGATATATTATGAGATGCATAAGATATGTGTAGTAATACCTTATTGATAATTCAAAGCATTGATTTCATGATTAAAGGGAAATCGATAAAAATTCTTGAAATATATCATTTACTACATTGACGCATGGATGCAAATTAGCACATGAATGTTAAGTCAAATATTATCAAAGAAAGTGCTTGTATGAGTCATTGAAGATCAAATGATCCTAGTTATAAAAGATAATTATCTTTGTCAACAATGATGATTGATAGAAAATATGTGAAACATACATATATGACATTTGTGTAATAAATGATCAAAGAGTACAAGCATCGTTTAAGTTTAATTTTAAACAAGAACATCTCTTACTAGCACAAGTATAGAAACAAAATTTAAAAGCCTTGTAGATACTTATGCTAAATTAATATAGATAGAAGCATTCTTACATGATCTTCATGTTTATTTACCTCTTCCTTTCTTTTTCTTTTTTTCATTCATGCACATAGGGGAGGGGAGGGGGGAATTGAACCCTTGACTTATTGGATTTGTAGGTTAGGGGGCTAGCTTACCACCAAGCTAGGGGGATTCCCCCCATTTACCTTGCCTTTCATTTCTTTGGTGTGACAACTTGTTTGCTTTGTATATCATTCAAAATCTTATCTTCCATGCAAAGACAAAGTATGTCCCAATTGATTTCTATTTCATCCAAGTGTGGGTCAACCTAAAAAAAAATATTCATTGCATTTTACCAAAGGCCTTTCCACCATGTGATTCAAGACTCTTTAGTTGCCTTTCCATCATGAGATTTAAGATTTTTCAGCTTATAGTTCAAACAAGCTTATAGTTCATATTGACTTATCCACTTGTAGGGGATATTAAAATAAGAATCAACCAACAAGGGTAAATAGTAATTTTTGTTGTTGGTTACAAAGACACGATGGTTGTAAAAGAGAATTTCTATCATCTTTTGATCACCATAAATGGACCAGGCAATTGTACTTTAAAATCATCAAATATACAAACTTTTCTTTGATATTTCTTCATTGTATTTTTCCTATTCTTATTTTCTTGTGTTGTTATTCTTATATATCAATTTTCAAAATATTTTGTAAAATTCCTGTTTTAACTATAGCAAATGAACTTAGTGACTTTTTCTAATAGTAAACAAGGATGGTACCATAACACATTTTTTTAAGAAAAACAAGACTAGACATAACAATCATAGTTTGTGGGAATATAAGTGTAAGTACATGAAATTAATTATTGAAAAGTTAAACCGAGTAACCTATAGATCAAGTCCTCTGCGTAAACATATATATTTGGAAAAAGTAAAAATATAAAGAGCTGCATATAAGCTTAACCTTATGGAACTTTACAATTCATTAGACTAAGCAAGGCTAGTGACTTGACCTAGATTCTTTCTAGGAATGAAAAAGAGCAAATTGAAAATAGCAGAAGATAGCCCCTTCCATTAATATTCAAGTTTGAATATTACTCATCCATGTGATCAATTTCGCCTTGGAAAATGATCAAATTTGGAAGTCACATCCATTCATCTTGAAAAGAATGACGATGGTAAAAGATCTTGAAACTCCATCTTTGTCTTCTTAAAACTTGAATACATTTAGTCCATGTGACCAATCAAGTTGAATCACCTTGGAAAATGATCCAATTTGGAAGTTTTCCATGCGTTCAACTTAGTTGTCACTGACCGTCATCCCTATACTGCAATAGCACTTCCGTGTAAAATTTGTTGGCTCTTTCAGATCCATGAGACAAGATATAATAATTAATGAAAGGGGAAGACAATACCCATGATACCCATGTGCATGCTTGACTCGACGAGTTCTAAAAATACCATCCTAACATTGTAGCGTTTGCAATGATCAAATTTGGAAGTTTTCCATGCGTTCAACTTAGCTGTCACTTACCGTCATCCCTATACTGCAATAGCACTTCCGCGTAGAATTTGTTGGCTCTTTGAGATCAATGGGACAAGATATAATAATTAATGGAAGGGGAAGATAATGCCCATGATACCAATCTGTCTGATCGAATGATTGGTTGACTCCACCAAATCGATCACTTTTCTTTTAGATAATGCATAGGACGAGTGGGAACCCTCTAACTATGAAGATGCAAAACAACTGATTATTAAAGATCTACCAACTAGTTTCTTGTCCGAAAGCAAGAAAATACGAAAGCGAAGATTTTTAGCCGGCTGTTTCCTCTCCTAATCGCTATCAGGATGCGGCGTATGTGGTCATTGCGTATGAAAGCTTTGCAAAAATCTGATGTGCCTCCAAGATTGGGTTGGTAGGATGAATTTCCACTTCGGTTACTCCGGTATAAATTTCCAACAGTACCAAATCATTGCTACAATTTCTCCAACTGTAATCCGATTGGCTTGGTAGTTATAGAGTTAACTTTTCACTTATAAAATTGAAAAAAAAAATTGTGTGAGCAAAAGGGTAGTTTCAATATCTAGTAATTGTATCTAGTTGTAGTGAAAATTTCTGTGACCAATTAGAATACAAAAAAAAGGGTACTTTTTTTTTTTTTGGTTTTTAATGTGAGTTGCATTAATAGAATATCATATACAAAAGCACATGGACATATCCCAATATTACAATAATTTTCAAAAATAAACTAAGAGTAAGAAAAAATAGAGGTTGGAAGTCTCCAGATCTCACTAAAAAATACATTACTTTGTGAGGGTTTGATATTGTGAAGCAGAGAAGCTCTCTCTCGTACAATTTTCTTTACTTTAGCCAACAAGATTGGAATGTCAACTAATGTATTTTGAAATCTTTTTCTATTTCTTTATGCCCAAATGCAATAAATACAAGTTAAAAATGATATTTTAAAAAGTTTTGCAGCGAGATCTTTACCTTTAGATGCTTTAATCATCCATTTTAATTCTTCATTCCATCTTTCGATGTGATGTCGAATTCCATTTTGAGCAAGGATATTCTTCCAAATCAACATTGTGCAAGGACATTAAAAAAAAAGATGACTCTTGTTTTCTACTTGAGCCTGACAAAAATCACAGTATTGGTTAATTGTAGGAAGTTATTGTACTATTCTCTTTGCTGTAGAAAGTCGATCATGACAAACTAGCTATTCAATAAAGTTATGCTTGCAAATCCCGCCGGTCCAAATTAGATCATATCAATTTACTTTCTCATTTATTGGTTGAAGGTTTTGATAAATAGCTTTGCAACAATAGGCAGACCTTGAAAGAACTGAGGTAAGCATGGGCCTTAACTTGAGAAGGCCTCTCCAACTCCATACCATTGAACCTTTGATTTGAAGCTGCATTATTGAAATTCTTTTACATTTAGTGCTATGTATCCACTTACTCCATAATGATTCATCTGATAGATTTATGAGAGTCCAAAGCATACATCCTAAAAGGACTTTATTCCAAAGTTTAAGGTTCAACAATCCCAATCCTCTTCCTTCTTTGGTGAGCAAACTGTTTGCCAAGCAATTTTGTGGGAACGTTGTATATCTGTACTTCCTGCAAAAGGGTACTTTCTATATTTACACAATATGACATTATTTTTGTAAATATATCAATGGTATAGTAGTTGATTACTTGCTATCCAAAACTTAAATCCTAACCTTATATTTTCAAATCTTTTTTTTACCTAACAAAAAATCACATTATTCTTATTTATTTATGTTTTTATTATTAATAATTAACTGGTTTAGGAACCTATTAGGAATATTGTTGAGGCTGCCCTTTCACCTCTCCTTAATTATTAAGTTATTTCTACTAGACCTCCTTGGAGGCCCTGGGTGCGTCGAGCAACGTGCACTGAACGTAACTAGTGGGTTTATTACCAAAAATTGATCACCTCGCATTTGAATGCATGGGTAGGATCTGCTGACTAAGATGCAAGGCGAGTCGAAGGACTATTAAAATGTCAAGACTACCGGAGAAAACAAGACAGTAAGAAGGCAAGAAATACTTTCCAGGCTGTTTCCTCTTTGGCTTGTCAGAAAACAACCTTGCTCCTTCGGCACACCTAGAGACACTTTCTAGAATCATAATATCTAAATCCGGACGGATAGTTTGTTGGAGGTACATCAAAAGTTGAAGGACTATTAAAATGTCAAGACTACCGGAGAAAACAAGACAATAAGAAGGCAAGAAATACTTTCCAGGCTGTTTCCTCTTTGGCTCGTCAGAAAACAACCTTGCTCCTTCGGCACACCTGGAGACACCTTCTAGAATCATAATATCTAAATCCGGACGGATAGTTTGTTGGAGGTACATCAAAAGTATGAGGATGGGTTTTTAGCCTTGTAAGTAATAAGATTTTTGTACCTAATGTTTTAAGATTTTAAAATAAATTCTTATAATCTAATATAATATCACAGCTAAGTATGAGCCTTTAGTTTGTAATCACTTAGCTCTCAGAGTTGGATTTTTGTTTATATATAGTGCTTATGTCAACATACATGTTAGGAGAAGTATAAGTAGATTTTTTTTACCTGATATCTTAAGATTTTGAAATGAACCCTCATTTATAATAATATATTATACCCTTCTTCAATTCAATATTTTTAGTTTCCAATAATTATCTTTTTTAAAACCATTGAGAATGAAGTTTTTTGCTTTATAGCTCCTCTTGCAATTAATAATCCAAAGGTTGCTAGGGGTGAAGCCTACTTATGAAGCAATGCCTTGTTTCAAAATTTTCTTTTTCTCTCTTTCGGATTTCTTTTAGAACTTTTACCTGTGCGTGAAAATTCTTCATAAATCTGTATTTGGCAGCTTTTTTTTTTTTTTCTTCCAGTCAACAAGCGCTAGAAAGTAGTGCCAATTAAAACTATCGAATTCTTCTTTTACAGAGGGTAGATTTTAATCCCCCTTTTGGTTTTTATTTTTATGGTAAAGAGGTTTCTAGAGTTGTTTTGCATATTGAACAGCTACTTAGATGGCACCCTTCAACTTTCAACTTTTGATGCTTGCATCTGTCATGGTACATTTCAGACGGCCAAACTGTCAACATACCACGTGCTTGGTGTAATGGACTGACTCCAGTAATTAAAACTTTATTCATCGGCGGAGTTTCCTTCATAAGTCAAATTTTGACATCTTGTTATTCAACTGATTAGGAAATTTAATTGGAAACTCTATAGGGAATAGTGTTTAGATTTCACTTGCACCAGTCGCACCCTTTCTTATTTTATTGGAGTGATTTCTCGTTATTAGCCATACCACGTGCATGGTATGGATAATCACGTTGACTCCCCTAAGGTCAATAACGTTGTTTTTAAATAATGCATTGGATGAGAGGCAACCTCCGCCGATGAAGTGCAAAAGTAATGATTATTAAAGGACTGCGGACTACTTTTTTGTCTGACAGCAAGAAAATAATGATGCAATGATGCTTCCCTTGGCTGTTTCCTCCTCAGAATTGTCTGAAGAGAGCGTCGTTTCTTAGTGCGAAAGATGCTGTTTACGAAGCAGATGACGTATTGGATGAGATGGCTAGTAACGCTTGCAACGTGTTTGGAATTCAAAGAACTGCAAGTGGGGTACGAAACTCCATGTGAATGAGATACCACGATAAATAATATAAAGTGGAAGCAGGCAGCAGGGATGTGATCGAAGAAAACCACGTGAAACATTGAATATAAGAAAAAGCAACTGCTGATAAAAGCAATGTTAAGAACCTTCAAAAGTGTTTTGGAGTTACAGTTATGTTTCCAAATGGTTTTGGAATTATTTCCACTCTCTTCATCTTCTTTGATTACCAAATGAGCATGAGAACAGTTATATTGCAAACAACTGAAGAAAAGTTGATGGCTCTTGAAAGTTGATAGCCCTTCATATATGTTTATATGTCACATCCTTGATTGGGAATTCTATAAACAATAGTGCTGAAACTCAATTTGCACCCCTCATTAATTGTGTGCGCGTTTTTTGTATTTGTGTTTTATGTTGAGAATATGATTTATGTGTTTTGCTTTTGATTTCTTCGTACATCGCTTTTTTCTGACACGCGTAGCATTTGTTGTCTCTCTCTCTCGATACATATATTCTTGCTTTGGTCCCATTAGCAGTGTCCGCAACTAGAATACAAAAGAAAATATACAGAAGAAAATCCATTTCTTACCTCCATGGCCGGTGGAAAACAAAAGAAGAGCAACAAGAACCATTTACCATCATCACCCAATAGTCCTCTAGCGAATGCCATGGCCTGGATGATCAAGAATGACCCAATTTATATGAGTACATATGAGCTTCTAGGTGTCCTGATTATTCCAGTGAAGTTGATTGGAGCTTGAAACTTTGCCTATTGGTCTCGTGACATGCAAATCACACTGCTTGGAAAGAATAAACTTGCCATTGTTGATGAAACCATACTGGTTCACCTCTTGATTTTCCTCTACGGTCTCACTAGGAGGGATGCAATGCCTTTGTCCTATCTTGGCTCCACACATTTTTGTCACTGACCCTCTATCGCAGTCAACTTAAGCAACGAAGGCCCTCGATGTATGGAAGAATGTTTCTATATTTGAAAAGATTAAGAGCAAGGAGATCATTTCAGTGAAAAGAGAAGTCAATTTATGTGTTTGGTTAGATAAGACAGTTGACAAGTGTATAAATTGGTGTGAGAAATTGTGAGGTCATCTACATAGCTACATTGCCATTCGTCATCCTAAATTGGTGAAACTTGACTCATTTTCTGTGTATGAAGAAAGGGGCCACGGGGTCAAGTTTTTGTTTGGCCTCACTGCATCAGATTTAGCCCTTCTATCTCAAATTCCTAACATCCGGCCACTTCCATCTCTTGAGGACATGATCTCCATGATGCGGGAGGAGGAAGCCACTAGGAAACTTGCTGGTAAAGACAGGGCTAACCTTCCCCGTGATGCAACCACCCGACACCTTATCGTATGCCTTGGAAGAGATAACTTTGGGCCTTCAATGTTAGTAGCAATTATAACTCTGAAAAATGCTCCAAAAAAAGATATTTGCAGCTTTGCAAGAAAATCGGGCACAAGAAGGAAGCTTGTTTCAAACATGTGAAGTGTTTATATTTTGGGCTGCACAAGCACAAGAAAGAGAAGTGCTACATGCTTGTTCCGTACCTACTGAAACACAAAGGAGAGGAAGAGAATACATCCTTGGTTACAAATGTTGCTGGTTCTAAAAGGATATCTTCATCTATGCCCTTTGAATTCACTAGGGAACAAGTTAAAGCAAATCTTGACCCTTATTAACAAGAATGCCACCAATAGTGCCAACATGGTAAGCATACCATCAACACCCTCCTCAATTTTGATTTTAAATATAGACGCTAGAGACCATGGAAAGATACTCATGAATGTAGGACAGTATTTGCTTAATAATACCTATATTCTCATTACTTATATTGGATTTGTGACTTTACCTAATGACATTTTGTTAAAAACTATTGTATATTCTTCCGTGATACAAAATATTATAATTTATTAAAATAAAAAGTTTGTTACATGAATTGTTCAAATGAAAAGGTATTACAACATTGGCAAAGCAAACACACTCATTTTTCCTTACTAGCATTACTTCCACTTAACGAATTTTTTAGCTAACTCAAATTGACATTTATGGCCCTACAAGTTTTCTACACATTCAGGAGTTCATTATTTTCTCATTATTGTAGATGACTTTTACTTGAACATTCCTCATGAAAGCTGAAATTGAAACCTTAGCTAACATTAAAAATTTCTTGATGGTAAATACCCAATTTGAGACCTTAGTTAGGCATGTTAAGACTAACAATGCCTTAAATTTCTTTGGATTAAAATGTACATCTTTTTTATATCCCTAGATATTATTGATAAGAGTGCATTTGCCTATACCTCATAAAAAAATGAGATGATAAAGAGCAAATACTATCACATTTTGAATGCTTCATGTGCATTACAAGTCCAAGCACAAGTTCCTCTTCGCTTTTATAGTTAGTATTTACTCACTGTTGACTATTTGATTACTAGGACACCTACCTCTATCTTCGAAATGGAACACTTCCTTTGAGATTCTCCATGAAAAAGAACCTTCTCTTGTTCACTTGCATGTATTTGAATGTTTATGTTATGTTACTAAACTTACATAGCACAATTAGTTCAAGCGTAGGGCAATCAAATGCATATTTATGGGATACATTGATACCTAGAAGGGCATTTTTTGTATGGTGTTAAAAGGGGACATTTCTCAATTAGTAAGAATGTAGTTTTTTATGAGGATCTTTTCCTTTTTGCATAGTTCTTAGGATCTTATCTTGAGCTTTAAGGACTAGCCACTATGTCTAATGTACCTATGAGTGATAATGCTTATCCTTCATCATGCAACACATTATTTGTTGCCCTAAGTTTACTACCATAAGTTCCCATCATGGTCATAGAAAATAGGTCTCCTATTGTTACACCTATATTTGATTTGACCAACCCTATACTATCAAGAGTTGTTTAGCTTGATACTTGGACTTAATATATGATAGTTAATGTGCTTTGCCAAACTTACATCTAGCATAAACTATTTTTGCAAGCACTTCTGGTTAAGGAAGACAATTTAATATCAACTTTTCCATCATTATTCTTAACTTGCTATACTTAACATGTGCAAGTCGAGCATCCCCTAATTTACAATTTCATCTTTCCTTATCTTTTCTACATAAGTTGTTTTTGTAGACATTATATAGATAAAGTCTATCTTTCTTCCTTTTATAATTGGTTCATCTAAAATTTTATGTGTTAGCATACTATAAGATCCTTTGGGCCAAATACCACATAATTTCTTTTCTAAGCTATTTAAGATACAAATGGTAAATTCTTCTTCATACGTGGGACAAGGCATATATTTTCTAGCTAAGCTCCGTTTAGGCTAAAGCATATAATGCATGTTTCTCATGTGAGTGATGGAAGCTTTGCATTATTCATCTTCATTACTACTTTCTTGCCTTTGTATTCCTTCATGCTTTGGAGCTTCTCTTTGCATCCTATCATATGATTGGCACACTTGGAGTCCATTATCTAATCTCAATCATAATCTATGGTGGCAAGATTCAAAGTGTAGGCTTTTGCTTATTCAATTGTTGAACATGATGTTTCAATAGTTAATCTTTCTTCATCACTTCTTCCTTCTTAAGTGGCTGACGTTGCTGAATTACTTTGCATTGGTTTGTTCTTCTTGAACTAGTGATCCTAAATATAATGTCTTTTTTTGTTGCAATTGTAGCATTCAAACATTGACTAATTATTATTGCATTGCTAAGGAGAGTGAGTTTGAACATGCAAATTTTAGCCTTACAAATCTCCCCATTCCTAATTACTTCTCTTTTATAGGTGAGTTTTGGAAGGATTTTGCTTCTTTAGGTTGCCACTCGGTCTACCTTTCCAAGCAAAAAGTGCCTCTTCGATATCCTTTTGTGAAGCACTAGTCTTTGGCTTATTTAGGGCTTCTTGATTAGCTTAACAAAATTTCCAATTCTATGAGTGATGGTTAAGTAAACCATTCTTTAATAGCAACCATAGGCCTTTCATATTTGGGTTTTAATGCTCGTATAATAATTCATCTTAATTGTGTTTCATTTATTACTGATTCTTTATTAAGTCAATATATCTTGTCACAAATACTTTTTACTTTAGTAAAATATTGACTAATTGTCTTGAATCCTTGACCAATTGATGTAAGCTCATTTTCCAACTTTTGAAGCCTAGCTTCATGTGTTTTGGAAAATAGCTTTGCCAAGATATCTCATGCTTTTTTTTTTAGTCTCAACACTTTTAATCTTTATCAATAGTAACATAAAGGACCTTGCTAGCCTTGACTTTTCATTTCTTTTTTATCTTTTTCTTAATGGTGGAATAACCTCACTCCCATTTGTGATATCCCATAGGTTCTAGCCTTGTAGATAAGACTTCATGCATGTGCTACAATAATCATAGTTATAGTTGTTAAGCTTCTCCAATCTTCTAGTTGTATATGTAAAGTTTATTATTATGATTGGCATCGTACCTCTTACTCCACACCAAGAAGCTAAGTCCTAGACTAGTTGGCTTCACAACAACTTGTTGCTCACAATGGACGATCTTGACTTTGTTTCAATAAAGTAACAACCTTATTCTTGCTATTCAATATTAATTATGCAAAATATTGCCACTACTTGTTGGGCTTCAATATTACTTTTTGAAACTCAAGTGGGCCCAAAATGATACTCAAAGGAAGACAAAAAATAAAACTTATGATATTGTCAATACGAAGACAATTTTACAAGGCCAAAAACTAACAACAGCATGTACATGCGCTCACCTCTTCACACACCCGACGCTTCTCACTTTTACCTTGCGCTCTTGCACACTTCCTATCGGATACTTAGTGGGTAGCGAGGCCCCCCTTTTTAAACTCAACGGCTTTCAATTTTTTATGCTCCTTTATGTCAGTGGCTTTATTTATTTATTTATTTTTATTTTTATTTTTAATTTCCGTGTTTCTAGGCTCCATACTTCTCTACTCTTTTCTACTTTTTTCTAATATTTTTATTTTATTTTTCTTTTCATGGTACCCATTATGACAGCGTTGATATTTCCTTAACAGAGAGCCACAACAAGTGTAGTGAGAAAATATGGCCCGTGGACTACTAATTTGTCTCACTTTGCTCATTACTTGTGAGTTCTATAATAGATTATTCATTTTCTATTTGAATCTCAAGAAGATAGTAACAGCTCTGCATTATTCAAAAGCAACTTGATTAATTTTAGTGGAGAACAGCTAATTGATCTGTACAGTGTTCGTGGACCTGTGAACATAAATTTAGTTGACACGAGAACCATTTTACATGCAATATCATGGTTTAAAGATGGGGCAAGCTAGGGGCAAAGGTTCTCTCATTCACTGCAAAGAAAATGGAGGTAGCGAGGAGATTGAAGGAAGTTCTAGGAGCACCTGACGAAGTCACGGAAGTCTTGAAGGCGCTAATTTCCTCCGGGGGTGGTGTGCCGCGTCTTCTTGATGCTTCTACTTCGAACGTAGTGGTTACATCTGCCACAAACTTGTTTTAGAATTTCCCTTCACTTCTGCACTGCATGAAATCTTTTAGGACGCATATAAATCATACTGAACTATTGTATGATGAAATATGCTAGGTCATAGCTACATCTTTTACATTTGCTACAAACGGAATATTATGGTACTCTGTCCATACAACCTGAATTAGACACATTTATCATGACCGGTTTAATTGTTGACTTGATTTTCCACAATTGTTTACCATTGTATTGCAGAAGGAGGTTGGTGTTGAGGTTCTGAAAGATAAGTATGTTCTCTTGCTCATTACGGGCCCAAAAATTTGTTGGCGCAACCTGTATAAAATGAAAACAATTTATGATGGAATAGCGCGGAACGGCCTACTCGAAATGGTATGGTTACCGAGCGTGAAGCTGGAAGAGGAAGAAAAGGAAAAAGAGGAAGAAGAGGAAGAAAAGGGAGAAGGGGAAAAAGAGGAAGAAGAGGAAAAAGAGAAACAAGAATTCAGGGCGTTTTGGTCTCGGATCGCAGACAACAAACTCAGAAGGTTGCGGTGTCAGATGCTAGACGACGAACTCATAAAATTGCGGTCTCAGATGCCACGGTGTGTGTTGCAGTACTTCTCACCAGTAAAAGGCATCAATGAAATTATAGAGGCGTGTGGCCTTATGAGTGGAGAAATTCTATTGGTGATAGATCCACGAGGGGATGTCCTAAGCCAATACAGGTGTCTACCCGATCTGTGGCCTATCTTGCCTGCAGGTAGATCCCTTTTCTTCGTCTGCTGCTTTAATTTTTTCCATTGTCCCTTCATTTCATCTTTCACCAAAGATTCTCTCGTTCACTATACTTGTAATATGATTTATCGAATTAAAACACTGGATGTTTGATATTGTCCCACAAACTCAGCTTACTAAAAAAGCAAACAAGAATCTGTAGTGCATGCTATATAATGTTCAAAAATTGGGCGAACGCTGATCAAAGATTCGATTTTACTGCAGAGAAAATGGACAGATGGAAGAGAATCAAGGAACATTTACAAGCACCTGGCGAAATCATGGTGGTTTTGAGGGCGCTGATTTCTGTAGGGAATGATGTGCTGTGTCTTTCTGACGCTTCTACCGACGAAATGGGGAGGCCTGCAAACGTAAATGAACGAACTTGTTCTAGAATTGCATTTCTCTTATATCGTTTTTAGAGTAAGGCTAAATGAATAATACTAGACTACCGTCATAGTAGTAACCAGGCTTATTAAGAAAAATCTATTTTATAGTTGAATTGATTTTTCTCCACCATATTGCAGAAACGGGTTAGCATCGATATTCTGAGAGATAAGTGTGTTCTACTGTTCATTTCGGGCCTGAATATCGACAGCTCTGTTATTAGAAAACTGTCGTCAATTTATTCTGGAATAGTGACTAAGGACCTGGTCAAACTGGTATGGATCCCGATTGTGGAGAAGTGGAACAATGAGTTGGAGAAGGACTTTGAGAGATTACAGTCCGAGCTGCGACAATGCATATTATTGCAGCCCTTGGAGGATGTGCCTATTGTACTGAAGATGAAACCATCCTACATAGAGCAAGACGTTTCAGAAGCAGAAGGTCTTAAGTTCATTAAGGAATGGGGCCTCCAGGATGTGCCTCTTGTGCTGTTGTTGAACCCACAAGGGGATGTGCTAAGCAACCACGCCCTCCAGCTGCCACAAATAGATAAAGAGCCACGAGGAACCCCCGATGTAAGGCCATTTTTACAGACTTGAGTATATAAACATGCATACCAGGTGCACATATGTACACACATTCGCTGATGTTCACATATTCATGCATGCAATGTCATTCATCATTGACGATATGCCTTCCAGTAACATCATGAGTTTAGTCATTTCTTGTGCAATTAGATGAAAGAGTACACTTTGTACTGGGGAAGCAAGTACGCCTACTGGCGCGAACGACTTTTCCGAGAAGTGAAAGCCATGGTTCAGGATCCGATCCTAAAGAAAGCAGAAATTTCCATATCATTGTCTCCCGTTGAAAGAGATGGCGAAACGGAGGGCGTATCCGGCTCCTTCAATTGGAAAGTCCAACGATTGTTTCATCCTTTCAAGAAGGAGAACAAGTGGGCTCTGTTGGTAAGCAAGTCATTTACCGAAATTTGTGCAGGTCCACTAATTCTGAACGTCTTGGAAGCGTTTTCCATTTGGAAGGTGAATATAACCGAGCAGAGGCCCTTCGAATATTGCTTTAAAGATTACTACGACGAGCTTTCTCGAGCGTTTGAAGCTCGCCTTGATGATGAAAAGGAATCTGCAGATACACTTGATAATGAAATCAAAATTTCTGATTTTTTTGATGAGGAGATGGAATTTGAAGATTCACTAGATAATAAAACGAAATCTGAAGATTTTCTTGATAATGAAAATGGAGAGAAAATGGAGGCAGCAAGGAGAATGAAGGAAGTTTTAGGAGGACAGGACAAAGTCACGGAGGTCTTGAAGACGCTGATTTCCTCCAGGGGTGATGTGCCGTGTCTTATTGACGCCTCTATGGAGGAAATGGTTAAATCTGCCCCAAACTTGTTTTAGAATTTCTCTTTTCACTTTTGCACTGCATAAAATCTCTTAGGAGTTAATGCAAATAAATTTTGTTGACATTACAAGGAAAATCTGTTTGACAATTGACTTGATCTTCCCCAATTTTGTTGCAGAAACAGGTAAGCATTGACGTTTTGAAAGACAAGTATGTTCTACTGCTCGTCTCAAGGGGTAGTAAACATCTTGAAAAAGGAGTTGACTTTGCTAAAGGAATAGTGAAGAACGACCTGCTTGAGATAGTATGGTTACCGATTGTATTGTGGACTGACGAGGCAGAAGATGAAGTCATGAAGTGGGTGTCTAAGATGCCATGGTACGTAGTGCAATACTTCTCTCCCATAGCAGGCATCGAGTTCATTGAGCAGGAGTGGGGCCTCGAGGATTATCCTACTTTGGTGATGATGAACCCACAAGGGGATGTGCTAGGCAAATACGTAACGACGGAATCCATTGAAATTTTTCCTATCATGCCGGGAGGTAGATGCCATTTTCGTCAGCTGCTTTCATTTTTTTTTTCCCTTGTTAATTGGTTGCATCTTCACTAAATAATCTCGTTTTTGCTATGCATATAGTACGATTCCTAGATATATAAAATTAAAATTTTTTTAAAAATAAAGATAGGACATTGTATTTCAACCTCGGAATACTACCTTAAATCTGTTACATGTGCATCATAATGGTTTTCAAACGCGCAAACTCTGATCGAAGACTTTCTTTCACTTTAGAGAAAATGGAGAAAGCGAGAAGAGTGAAGGAACTTTTTCAAGCACCAGATGAAATCACAACAGTTTTGAAGGCGCTGATTTCCAGCGATGGTGATATGCCTTTGCTTAAAGAATGTTCTACCGGAGAAATGGTTAGTTCTGCAAAAGCAAATGCGCAAACTTGTTTTATAATTGCCTTCCCCCACTGTTGCACCGCATAGAATTGAATATCATCTATGGTCTAGATACTACTCTTTCCAGTGATGCAAATAAATAATAACCGAATAGATAATAACAGACTAGAGTCATAGCTAGATCTTTTACAACGGCTACAAACCGAATAGTATGGAAATAGTATGGTATTTTTTTTCTGAATAATGTGAAAGATCTATTTCCATCGTTTACTTGACTTTTCCCAATTGTACTGCAAAACAGGTTAGCATCGACGTTCTGAAAGAAAAGTTTGTTCTATTGTTCATTTCATGCCCGAATATTCTAGGAGGGCAATTTTATGAAGACCCGGAGTCATATGAAATACTGTCGTCAATTTATGATGGAATATTGAAGGACCTGGTCAAATTGGTATGGATCCCGATTGTAAAGCGGTGGACAGATAAGTGGCGAATGAGGTTTGAGAAGTTGCGGTCTGAGATGCCATACTATGTAGTGCAATGCGTTTCACCGGTGGCAGGCCTCAAGTTCATTCAGGAGGAGTGGCGCCTTGGGAATTGCCCTCTTTTAGTGCTGATGAGCCCACAAGGGAATGTGCTAAGCAAGCATGAAATGGAAGAACTACCACCAGCAACAGAAACTAATGGTGGAACATACGAGGTAAAAGCCTTTTTTGCAACTCTAAATGAATGTACACATGCATATCTGGTGCACATTGGTACCCGCATCAACTCGTGTTAACATATTCACGAATGCAGTTTTGATCATAATTGATAATGCGGCTTCAAATTACATCTGAGTTTAGACATTTCTTGTGCAATTAGATTCAAGACTACATATTGTACTGGCGAGCAAGGGACAAAAAGTGGGGCGAAGAATTCGCAAAGTTAGCAGAAAAAGTGGCTTGCGATCCGATCATAACGAGAAAAAATATTTCCATAGAGTGTCATCGCTTTGAAAGCAGCACTCGCAATGGGTTGCTCCGAACGTCGTTCAATTGTAAAAAAAGTGGTGACTGGGCTGCATTGATAACAGGACAACATGGTCCAATAATCTGCGAAGGTCCCCAAATTCTGCACGTCTTGCGGGACTTCGAAACTTGGAAGGATGATCTACGCTTGAATCCCTTCATATATTGCTTTCGAAAGCGCTTTGAGAAGCTTGCTGTTAATATACCGACTTCCTGGCAGAGATAACCATTTGCAGCAGTCCAAGAAGTTGCAGTAGCCACGTCACCTTTTCCTAAATAGAGATGCTCTTTCATTTAACACTTTTATGATTCTAACCAATAAAATTGGTATTTTAACAGACTTATTTTGAGTTACATGTAAGTAGTCTAGCCAATAAAATTGGTATTATGATTCTAGCCACATCACCTTTTGAGTTACATGTCAGCAGCCTAACCCTCAATTATGTGAGGTGGCGAGCTAACTAACTGGGATTTTTTGATAGAAGTGTCTGTTAAAATAGTTAGCATTATGTTAGTTAGCTCCTAATAACGACTTGTCAATAATTATAAATAAACAAGTCACTCGAGAGAAGAGTTAAGCTTGTTGTTAGTAAGAATTCTATTGTAAAATAAAAAGAGATCTTAGGTTTCTTCAAAGTAATCTCAAAACTTGTAATTTTTCCATTTTCTTTCAAGATCAGCTATAATGCTAAGCTTCCAAGGTGAATTCCATTGATTATGCTTCACTAAATCCCAACTCAACCATCTGGACCACTGCAGCTTTCCCAAGCATTTGGATTGTCTGGCTGTCCTTGTGTGGTGAAGGCATGTATCAAGCCACTATCAACAACTTTAGGTACTTTGAATGTGTAGTGCTACACTATAAGGTGGAGACAACATTATCTTCACTATTATTTGAGTAATCTAATGAATAATTGCAACTTAGTTATGCAACCATTTCAATGCTCTTCCTAACATTCATTGTTAAAATTCAATGATACTATACAAAGATTTTACTCTACATACATATATGTATGTATGTAAAGATAACTTTGTACAATTGTAAAGAGGATTATCAACCATGGACCTTTTATCATTTCCTATAATAAGGTAAGACTATGACAATCCTCTTTCTTCCTTTTCTTTCTTTTTTACTATTTACTTTTTTCTTTTTTCTTTTTTCTTTTTTCTTTTTAATAAGCACACATCTAATTCATACACATATATGTCAAACCTAGGATCTCTTGTTCTCAAATCTTGCAAGCTAACCGTTGAAGTATAAGTGATCGAGTATGATAGGCCATTTGCTCTGTTGAGTTCATTGTTTCCTCTCTTTGTTTTTTCTAACAATACCTCAAAAGTTTATCTTTCAAATGTAATGTTGATTCTCAAGGAGGGTAGGTCACAATAGTCGATAGTCAAATTGTGAGACTAATAGTGAGAGCATGTGAAGTCGAAAAACTTGCATGGGCCGAAACTCACCGAACTGAAAAATACCCGAGACAAAAAATACACAAGAAGTCAATGTATTTCACATAATTTTTTTTTAATAATGAGTCCCTTTTTTACAAGGGAAAGAAAACTCTATGCATTAACTTGGAGAATCCATCTGGTCTGGTTGTGCGATGGTTCCAGTGAATGCATAAATCAGAATGAGGCGGGATTTGAGTCGATGAGGAAAGTCTTCAAAAAGTTTTCAAATCTGATCAATTAGCGTTGACTGGCATTGATTTCAATCTGTCTGTGTTAAATCCAAGTGAGGTCTTCCATATCCAGCTATAGCCGACATTTTTTCAGAAAGGTGAAGATGAATGTCACGCAAAAGAAGACGACGGGCGTTGCTCACAACCTTAGGGCTGACGTGGCTCTAATGTTTTGCTGGGCGTGTCTCGTGGACGAGGGTCTTGACATGGCATGCTAATGTGGTGGAAAATTGTTTTTCTATTATTTTCATTTTCTAATACCAATCATATCCAACCATTATTGATACTTGCAAATAAGTGTAAATGGAAAACTTGATAAGGAAGACTTTGTTCCCGAAGGAATCTCCATAAACCGTGTTTCATTTCACGGTTTTTTTCTACCTATTGACAATTTTCCCGAACACTTACAAATGGAGAGACAACACTAAGAGGCCTGACTTGGAGATTATCTGAAGGAGAAATTCGTCTCTGCGGAACACCCACGTTCATTGAGATTGAAAAAGAAACAAAAACTTGGTAGGTGCCCACGTCTTGGTTATTCCATGTATTCGTTTATGAGAGAACGATATGGATCAGCATGGTAAATACAGTCAACCCTAATTTGTTGGTTCCAACTTTTT
Source organism: Casuarina equisetifolia (assembly GCA_028551475.1). Taxonomy (NCBI): domain Eukaryota; kingdom Viridiplantae; phylum Streptophyta; class Magnoliopsida; order Fagales; family Casuarinaceae; genus Casuarina; species Casuarina equisetifolia. The sequence goes on from CM052360.1 coordinate 26,809,752, forward strand.
TCTGGAATAAAGCAAAAGAAAATCTCGCATAACTGGAAAATTGGTAATGAAAAATAAAGAGACGAAAATATGTGGAAAGCACCGGCCATAGAAAACAAAATCACAGAGTCTAGGAGTAAAACGATATTAAAAACGTTTGTGAATTAGAAGGGGGAGCGGGCGCGTTCTTCATCACAGCCTGTGGTCAGCATGCAGCTTTACTTGCTAATAAGTTGACTTTCAAGATCACAAAGATGTGCTTATATGTGGAAAGAGTTTTGAAGACTTAAAAAAAAAATCAATACGTACTACCAGCATGAAAAGAAACTCACATCGGCCAAAATTTCAAAGCATCCGGACGTAACAACATAGCACAAAACATTTATTGTAGGAATACCGTCGCTCTACGAATGCTAAATAGGGTCATAGATACTTGGTAAGGCTTATTAAGACGGGAAGTACGACACAAGCAAAGTAGGATTACAAAGTTCAGATGCCACCGTTTACAGCTATAAGTGAAGCACTAAATCACATATTCTTGAAATCTAGAGGATGAAAGGCTTGAGGAAATTCCAGAGAGTGATAAAAAGGACAAAAAGTCCAATAATAGTTCCAGTGCCTCTCCAAACATCAGGGAAGTAGACTCTTTTTAGGATCGCCAAGTAATGGTTCCAACGTCGCTCATAATGGTCATTAAGTTCTTGACAGAGTTTAGACAAACAGGAATCTGTGTCTACAATTTGATGGCCGAGTTTATTAATTAGCTTTGCCACATTTTCGTTGGTACCGAGCCGGTTAACAATGATCTTTTTGTCAACAAGCAAATTCACATCATCTTTGTTGTCAATAAGAGAGTCCAAGAGTAGAACATAACTGCAGATATGAGTCTTACTTGGATAATGACATTGCTCCAGGGCCATGACGTTTCAGAAAAGAGCTTCACTATTATCATCTATGTCAAAGACCGGGACTTCCAAGGCACGCTGTGCACCCTTGAAGCATGGAAAGCATTTCAAGCCATGTAAGCATGGATGATCATCGAAGTTCATCTGACCTAAGTGTCCTTCTTTATTTACTACTTTTAATTTCAGTCCTGCGTCTTTAAGCTTTGTTGCAGAATACCGAAGCTTTGTGGTAAAATAACGATTTTCGGTATCTTTATTTTTGCAATCTCCAAACCCTTTTCTTAACAAATCAGTTAAGTGTTTCACATCCTTAATCTCAGACTGTGTCTGCTGCCCAAAAAAAGAAGAAAAGTGAGAGAGGGAAACCTCCAAAAAAGTTAGCTCTCCCTTCTGATCTCCCTTAATTGGCAGGTCTTAATTGGCAGACCTGCTTCATATAATTTCTCAAGAACAAAAAATGGAAGTTGATTCTCAAGTAACATTAAGTCATGTCTTATACCAAGTTCCAGATATGGTAGGCATGATCTTTTGTTTTTCTTGCTTTCTGATGTCCTCCAAAAGAGATTAATTATGAAGGTAGTATCCAAGAGAATCATGTTTATAAACTCTTCACTTTTGAGTTCAAAGATCTCTGAATAACAGCGGCGGATCTTTTCTTCTTCATTTGCAATGAGAGTTGCAAGTTTCTCAGGAGTATTCTCAGTTCGCAAACAGAATTCCCTCAAATATCTGAACTTTTCAATTTCCATACTCCTTAATTCTTTGTTGTGATAATGAAATGGACCAATTGAAACTAACTTAGGGGTATAGGCTTCTTCCTTTACCTTGTGAAGTTTCTTGGGCACTCTGTAGATGCAACACTCGGGGCATGTTTCAGGCTCCATGGCCCATAGAATGTCAATGAAGAACTCGTTGCATTCAAATTTTTTTTCATCGGAATCAGAAGCTGTGGTATAGGCCATCTTCTCCATCGCTCAAGTAAGTCTTTTCAAGGACAGACAAAAAACAATTAGTGGAAATAGAATACAACATAATCAACTACATTTTTATTCAATAGGTAGCATTGGCAACGATTTTATTCGGAAACTAACTATTGGCACCCAACTCCAGGCATTTCTTGACATTTTTTTCAGTGATTTTTCAACGAAATTTGAGATTCAAAATTCAACAAACTACAGAACTTATAATATGCAACATTGAATACTTCTGTCTTTTTTCCGTTTTTGAAAAGGCTATTGTTTAAGGCATCATTTACCATAATAGTTGTTTAACTATCATTTTTCCTAATCATTATTAATGATGCATGTTATTCCTATAATACTTTACCATTCTAGAAGGCACGACTACGGGAGACTAAGATCCTCCACTTTGACCGGCTATATATCTTTATCTAATCTTGAATCACTTTACTTAGTCATCAATTTTCATTCTCATCTTTGCAATTTGTTATAAACTGAATAACTAGATCTAAATGTGCACTTAAAAGTAAAGACGTAAGTTTTAAGACAATCCTTATCTTGTGTATTTAAGTTTTAGTTATTAACATTAAAGCTAATAAAATGATATACTCAATAAGATCTAAGATAGCTAGATCATATAAAATTTAGATAAAGAGACCTAGCTTAATTTTACTAACAAAATTTTGAAAGCAAAAGAAATGGTTCCTTAGTAGATTGCTTGTTCAATGATACCATGCAAATTATTGGAATAAATAACGAAATCATTAAGGAGTTAAATATGAGGGCGGCAAGGAATTAACATATCGCTGTTTTGCATGGACATGAAATACTTAAAAATGAAAAACGCATATACCCCAAGCGAGAACTTATAGGAATTCTATTGATGTCAAAGGAATCCTTTTTCCATAACCTTTTCTAAATAAATTGAATTACAATATCAAAGGAAAAATTTACGAATTTTAAAGAATATATTCTATAATATATATTAGTTTCAACTATTTGGGAGGCATGAAGAGCTGAATTCTCAATTCATATTATTTATGAAGAGCTGAATTATCCTACAGAGAGAATAGAGTAAAATAGGAGAGTAGATAAAAGTTAAAAACAAAATTTACAAGAACGTAGGTAGGAATAATTTGTAGGTTATATAAAGTGTACTAAATCTTCAGGTTATGTGCGATGACCTTTTTTGGTGATTATGCATATATATGTATTTTATGTATGCACGCATTCACGAAAAAAGGTTATTGCACATATGTATACTTGTATAGGTTAGATGTTGAGTCTAAATTTCACTTCATTCACTTGAAAGAATAAGAAATTCAAAGTGGCAAAACATCGGCTAAATCATGACAAAACATAAAGAGCAAAATAGGTATATAAATTAGCTCGTCAAAAGAAAAGGACACCTAGATTTCTGTTCGTCACGTGAGAGAATGATAACTAATTTGGCCAAAAAGGAGGTACAACCACTTTCAGGCATTCGTCAGTTATAAGGTGCTTTAGTCGTTCATCCTAGCAAATTGTCAAGGAGAAGCTTCACCACTATCAATTTTTTTTCTTTATTTAAAATTTACTATAAAAGATCATGAAATCTATGTATAGATATCTCTAAATTAAACATAGATAGGCTTTAGATTTCCTACGAGTTTCATGCTAGCATCAGAGTCCATTCTTTTGGACGTACTATGTCATGTCTCCATAAAAGGGTAAAAAATAAAGGAAAAAGATTGAAGTCTCATCAAACATTGAGTTTAGATTAAATCATTACAAATACAAAAAAAACAAAGAAGTGTATAAAAGAAGAGAGAGGGGGTGGCTTTTAGCTTATGGAAATGACACCTCACAAATCTTTAGCTCAACCTCTGATTGACATGTATATCTTTTGTGTTGTTCTCAAATGATAAAGCCAATTTTATATGGAAAATGAAGTTCATCTCCCTCTCTCATTTCCTACCATCTTGTGAGGGTGAATGATCAATGTACCTATATTACTAGAATTTATTTTATTTTATTTTTATTTTTTTTAAACAATAGGGATAGTACCATGGTATATTTGATTATAATAAATAAGGTTACACTTAATAACCATACCTCATGCAAATATAAAAAGTAGTACTTAAAACCAACTCTTGAAACATAAAACTAAGAAACCTACATATTAGGTTCTCAGCTGAAGTGTACATAAATTGAAAAACATATATACAAAGGGCATATGTGCAATCCTATAGAGGTTTATAATTCCCTAGGCTAAGTTGATAATTCCTAAAACCATTCTTAAATGAGCTTGGTTAGGATTTGAATTGATAAAAAATTTGTACATCCAAAAAAAGATGGCTATGATTTGCCAATATATCCATACCAAAATTCGTTTCTCTAAAAATGTGTCAAATGTGTCAAATCGTGTAATTACCTAGAAGTTACAATTACCTAGTGGGTCATGTAAAGCGATAAAGGCAGCCCTCAACCATGAATTAGGTGAAGTAATTTAGGAATTATCCAAACATTTGAGGGCAGACGAGTGATGGAATAAATGGGCGGTGAGTATACCTACCCCGAAGAGCTTTTGGAAAATTTCCTATGCAAAGAGTACACTCATGGCTACAAAAATAAGGTTATCTCTCTCTTTTTAACTATTAGGCTAGGGAAAGTAAATTAGCAATTACACAATTAATCATGTACCTAGAAGACCTTTTGGAAAGTTGTGTATGAAAAGAGCAAACCCAAAAGAAATGTTTGTTGGGAGAATTTAACCAAGTTGCATCAACCACAAAGAGATTGAACACACAAATATAAGAACGCACACACCTAAACACAACAAATTTAAGAGGTTTGAAACATTATAATGTCCTACGTCCCCTGTAGTCTCTTCTCATTAGATTTTCTCTCATACATTTCCTCTCTTCAAATAGGTATCTCATGGATTCTCTCATCAACTAGAATCCATAAGAGGGGCCCTCTCCAACAATTAGCCCCCCATGGGGACTCTCTCAACTCGCCCATTAAATTTCTTTATACTTCCCCTATTTATAGAGAAATCCTAAAGGAATCCTAGTCGAATACCACTAGGAAAACTTACTTCTGAATAAGGATAAGAATCCTAATTCAATACTACTAGGAAACACACTACATCTAGAAGATATTTTCTAGTTCCACAATTATATAAAGACCCCTGATTGTAATGACAACCATACCCTTTAACCTAATTGTTCCATCAATCCTAACAATGTTAGGGGCTTTTGAATGAAGTAGTGCACTTGGGATGAAATGACATAAGCTTGCTATGAATGTCAGATGACCCATATACTTAAGAGGACGATACAACCAAATAGTGAAAGCGAGGCGCACACGAAGGGGTGTCAAAGAAGTTTACTGCAAAAGTGAAACACATGCATAAACGCCTATAGAAACGCTGTGACATTTGAACAATAGCTACAATCACGTAACCATATGATCCTCCAAGGAGTTTCAAAATAATCGCGTTTTGAAGGAGCCTTCCTCTGACGCCAACTTCGGACATAAAGTGCATTCAAATCTTTGCAATGATGACTATAATCATTGCTGGTCTCTGAATATACAATATTTATTTCTTCATTGTTTTCCAAAGCCATAATTCATCCGGAGACTTTTGTCTTTCACCTTTTGGAGACTACACTATTTAGACCTTGAGTTTAATCTGCAAATACAGTGTATAGCTACTGCGTGGTTCTCAAACAATAGAACGTTGGTTTATATAGAGGAGGAAGTTCCCCTCTCTTTCATTTCTTTTGTCTTGTTGTGTGATTGAATAATCACTCTATCCACAACCACCGGGAACTTACCACTTTATGATCTTGCATGTGCTATTCTGTCTCTCATTCAACTTCGTTTTGTCTTCTTGTGTGACTCAGTAATAAGTCTATCTGCAATAACCAGGTATTTACAACTTTGTGTTCTTGCTTATTGCATTTCTCTCTATATCATTCAATTTTCTTCACAATCATTGCCTTATTTATCCTAGATTACCCAGAAAAATAAATAGAGTAGCTTTCAGGTCACACATCTGTTGGGATTGAGATGACAATTGGTGTTTTGTAGCTCCGCTTGCAATTAACAATCCCAAAGGTTGCAAGGTTTAAAGCCCGCTTATGAAGGGATTCCTTATTTCAAAACTTTCTTTTTCTTTTTTCAGATACTCTTTCTTCGAATTTTTACATGCGCGTAAAAATCCTTCATAATTCAGTATCCAGCACTTTTTTTTTTCTTTCTTTCTAGTCATCAAGTGTCAGAAAGTATTGCCAACTAAAACTATCGAATTCTTCTTTTACATAAAGTGGATTTTTATCCCGTTTTCGGTTGTTATTTTTATGTTAAAGATGTTTCTAGAGTTGTTTTGCATATAGACCAGCTACTAGGATGGAAACGTTCAACTCTCAATTTGATGCCTGAAATCTGTCATGAAATATTAACTGGCGGCCAAAACTTTATACATGCCACGGGCGCGGTATAGGACTAGTGGGTTGACTCACAAAATCAATCACGTTTCTTTTAAATAATGCATTGGATGAGGTGAACCCTCTAACGATGAAGATGCAAAATCAATGATTAGTCTTAATCTATCAACTAGTTTTTTGTATGAAACCAAAACAATGTGAAAGCAAAGGCACTTCTCGGGCTGCTTCCTCTCCTTATTGGTGCAAATCAACGATTATTCTAAATCTGCTAACCAGTATTTTGTCTGAAAGCAAAAGAACATGAAGGCAAAGACACTTCTCCGGCTGCTTCCTCTCCTAATTGGCGCAAATCAATGATTATTCTAAATCTACCAACCAGTTTTTTGTCTGAAAGCGAAACAAAGTGAGAGCAAAGACACTTCCCCGGCTGCTTCCTAATTGGTGCAAATCAATGATTATTCTAAATCTACCAACTAGTTTCTTGTCTGAAAGCAAAAGAATATGAAAGCAAGGACGCGTTTTGATCACGGTACTTTATGATCTTGCATTTGCTATCTCTCTCTCAATCAACTTTCTTTTGTCTTGTTGTGTGACTGAGTAATTAGTCTATCTGCAACAGCCAGGTATTTACAAATTTGTGATCTTGCTTACGGGATCTCTCTCCATCATTCAACTGTTACATACCTCATGCTTGGTATAGGACTAATGGAATGACTCCACCAATTCAAACATTATTCATTGGCGGAGATTCCTTCATCATTCAAATTTTAACATACTTTTTTGTTCTACTGATTACGAAATTTAATTGGAAACTCAATAGAAACAGTTTAGATTTCACCTGCAATAGTTGCACATTTCCTTATTTTATTGGAGTAATTTCTCGCGATCAATTGACTCCACTAAGATTAATAATGTTGTTTTTAAATAATACATTGGACGAGAGGCAACCTTCGCCGACAAAGATGCAAAACTAATGATTATTATAAGACTACCTATTAGTTTTTGTCTGAAAGGAAATGGTCAAGACGTTGAGTTCATTGTTTATGTAAGTTTCATCATGTAATAAAATTTTTCAACTTTTACATTGGGAGGACCTTTTTTTATATATTTTTTAGTCGCTAAATAGGTTTCTAGAGTTGTTTTGCATATTGAGCAGCTACTTGGATGGTAACCTTCAATTTTGGATGCCTGACATCTGTCATGATACATTTCACGGCGGCCATAAGTTTATCCATACCACATGCATGCACGGTGTAGGACGAATGAGAACCCTCTGACGATGAAGATGCAAAAACAATGACCATTACAAAGCTAACAACTATTCTTTTGTCTGAAAGCAAGTCCGTATGAAAGCGAAGGTGCTTCCCATTTGTCTCCTTTCCTAATTGTGCGAAAGATGCTGCGTATAAGGTAGGTGACGTATGAAAGCGTTGCAACATTCTGATACGCTTCCAAAATGGCGTTAGTTAGGATGATCTCTACTGCGGTTACTCCAGTACAAATTTCAAACATTAAACCATAACAAGATTGGGTTACAATTAGAACAGAGTCGCTTCTATATTTAATGTTTTTGTGTATGATATAGATATATATATATATATATATATATTTCAGTGTATCTTTCGCTTATAATATTTGGAATAAGATAAAGAATAAGATCTTTAAGAATATTGTTAGGTTTAAAGTTATTCTTGAAGTTATTAAAGGGCATGTAAGTGATAGATTTCTCTATTTAATAATATTTTCAAAATAATTAAAAAATTATATATTCACTATGCATAGTAACTAGAAGGGATCATATTAGATTTGATGTAATATTGTGAATAGTCTTATCATATGGATGTGCTTGTAATCTTATCTTGTATTGTTAATCATTATATATTTAAATTTTACTTGGAAAGAAAAGAGAGAGAAAAATGAAATATGATTGAAGCTGATTGTATCTTGAATTATATATTGGTCGATATGTCATTTTAGTATAATTCGTTGGGAGGTATTGGAGTTATGAGAATACTATGTAAGAGCATGTCACGCTCTCTCTTTTACTAATCCTCATTGGAAATTGAATCATTTATCTACTTTTGGCCGAAAGGGTAGTTGAATAATCATTTCAGGCCTTACCAAAAATGATATGGCCAACAGTTGTTTTCTGTCTCTCGTCCTAATGGAATCGCAAGAAAAAAGTATAGTTACAAATTATGCGAGAATATGTGAAATACAAAAATAAGAGAACTTAATCTAGTAAACTAAATTGGGGTTTAGAGTTCCCATTAAAATTATGCTGGTATCATCACTCTGTATTCATCCCCTTGGATCGATTTGTACAATACTAATTGTCATCCATATTCGAAATGGAGTGGAGTACCCATGTTTCTTGTTTTATTTCAAAATTTCTTCTTATCTATAAAATGTTTTTCTAACTCTAAGTTAATGATTCTTTTCTCTGTGCTTTGAAACCACTTTTTCCTCTATACTTTTTTATTATCATTCATTTTACCTATAAAGAATTTGACTCATTGTTCATAAGAGATCATAGTAATTTGCCAACTATTGTTTTATTTCACGTGTGTATGTCTATCGATCCCATCTCTACTCCCAAAAGAGGTTTTCTTGCTTGTTGGGTTGTTGACATTGCCTATTGTGATAGCACTCTTATCTAGGTTAAGTTTAAACGTATAAAAGACTAATTACGGTTAGAACTGAAGTTTATATGTCCTCTTTGAGTTCTAAATTAGGGAAAGTAAATAAGGAATTATCAAATCATTTGAGACTAACGGACCTAAGGAATAAATTCAAGATCGGTGGAAGACATTCTATAAATCTCCTTTGAATCTAGCATGCACATGGAGATTAAATTACTCAACTCCGGGCTGGATTATACAACTATTTATGCACGTGGGCCTTTTCCTTTAATTTAGTCCAACAGCTAGCCTTATTAAATTTGGACAATAAAAATAAGATTCCATTAAAGTATATAGTTCATAAACACACAAAGGCCAAACATAGTCCAACAAATATTTCCATTAAATTATCATGTAATATTCCAATACATATTATTATTAAATCACAAGAAATATTTTGATAATAATGCTCACTAGTCTATAGAAATATTTATAAAGTAATTTATCTATGAAGCCCATTATTGGAATATTCAAAAGGATATTTTCATATAACCCTAAAAATATGAGGGACTCTCCTTGATCTAATGGTAACTGAGTTAGACTCCTAACCGGTGAGTCCACTTGGTTAAGGGTTCGAATCTCCTTCACCCTCCCTATGTGTATGAGTAAATATATATATATATATATATTTTAACAAGTATTTTCATGAAATCATCAAGGAATATTCAAAAGGTATTATCATGATGTGATGAAAATATTCCACCAAATATTGATATTCATGAAGCTCATATTTTCATAAAGTTTTTCATAAACCTAGATAAGTAATAGATCCAATAATCACATTGCTTAGGTCATGAAAATATTAAATCAATTAATTATCACCTCAGTAACTCACATAAAAAATATCAACACATAACTCAACAAATTGTTCTTTCTCTTATTTGTGCTTCCCATTCTTTTTTCTCCTTTGTTTACCATGCCATCATTTCTTGTTGTTAAATGGAATCCTTTGCCCATAGTGGACTGGTTTTGACTTTCTCTTCCAATTGGAGTAGTAGCAATGGCCCATGGTTGAGTAGGATTGGCGACTACCTGGGTTGATCTCTTCTGCAGTTCTTATATACCCTTGAATGTGTTTAAATGAAGAATCGCTCCACCTAGGTTTGGGAGTGGCGGACTTATTGTTTTCTCGCTAATAACAGCTTTCTGCTCTTCTTTTGTCTCCTTTGTTCTCCTTGCCTTAGTTTCATTAGGCATCTTTGGTTGCTTTGGACATGTACCGGCTAAGTGACCAAACACTTCACATTGTTACACACTTTAAGTGTCTACTGGTACTAGTTAGGAGGTCAAATTCATCAACAAATGGTTAATTAGGAGTGAGTTAAGGCATTTTTTTTGTTTTTTTTTACAAAGATTTAATATCATAAAATACTTACTTTTCTAAAAGAGAATTTTAAGGAAGAATCCTTCACTAACTTTCTTGGTACACGTATTAAAACCAAAAACTGCCTTGTTCTTGTTTTTAGTTATCACAGATTTTTCAAATATCTTGACATTGTTAATTCCAAATTTCCTTCGATTCTTCATAGGGAAAGTATCAACTACTCCATTAATTAAAAGTTACAGTTTCACACGGCCTATATAAAGTTAATTATAAAGCAATGATTTAGTGTAAAAATATATACTAAGGTTTTTTTTGATAGTATATATACTAAGTTGATAGTATGTTTTCGTCTTTAGTGAATTTCAGGTTTAATATAACATTTTCTTGATAAAGTTAGCTAATGAAGGATTATAGGTTTTATAATTCTAGTATTCTAATCTCGGTGTGAGTTTAGATTTTCTTAATACTAAGTTTAAATGAAAGTTAAAAAGTGCAGTTATAGTAACAAAAGACTGACTCCAATTACAACAACTACTAAAAGATTTCAAAAAAACTTATTATCTGGTGGACAGTCCATTATTTCATGACACCGTAAACTTAAAGCTGCTGTACACCTGTACAAGGACAGGCGGACATTACTGCAAGGCGAAACTTGCGTTCGTCCGGCCGTCAATGGCAAGGGATCAGTTCAAAGACGCCCGTCATGGAAATCTTTGAAGCAATTTTGGAAGCCTTTTCTGGGAACATGGTCTTTCCATTGTTTGAATGCCTTAAAGAAGTCCATAATTTTCTGGCCATCGTCGCAGATTGTCGTAGACCGGCTCATCAATACGGCCCACCTTTCCTCATTCTTGAAACGATCCGAAATCTTTTGGATTTCTGGACTCTCCTTGGTCTTGTTGTGTGTCGGCCAACGCTGCAATTTGTAGTCTTTCTCAATGCGATGACATTGCATGTCAATATTTGCATTCTTTACGATTTGGTCTTTAGCCACAGCTTTTACCACCTCGGAAAGTCGTTTGATCCATTTGCTATCCGTGCCTCCATATATGAGACTGTATTGTACAGGCTGTTTGGAAAAGATATGTTAACCTCAAATGACATTAGAAAATGAAACTGAATGCATGAAGATGTGCACACGTGTGTATATGACTATGAGATACGCGTGGTTATTCGTTTCAGCTGCGAAATTGAGTTTACCGAAGGGGGTCCGTGTGGATACTTGATTGCATAAATTCTGGGGCATCGTTGGTGGGGCCGAGTGAAAGGGAAGGCATGCATTCCAAGAATGCGAAGCGCGTTTAGTTCAATTTCTTTTACCTCATTTTTTGGTGCGTCCTTCGCGAAGTGCCACTCCTCGTTAATGAACTTGATGCCTTCCGCCGGTGAGAAATACTGCAGTACATACCTGATGCTCCTCTTTGTAGTTACCTCCAAGGAAAGTCGCTCAAGTGTGCTCCAAACGGGATCGAAGCTGGCTCTGGACACCTCTTTCTCCAAGCTCAGCAGGTTTTTTTGGCTCTATTATTATACTCATAAATGATTATCAGCAAATGAAACTCAAAGATAATGTTAGAAAGCTTAACCTTTATGAAAAGCAGACTTAAAACTAAGGCGGTCTTTCTTTTTTATTATGTCAAACTTTTGTTATCACGTCTTCTTACCTGATCATATGAAAAGTCTCGTCACAATAATATTCATCTTTGAATGAGGGGGTGACAAACTTGAACAATTTCGATACCATTTTAGAAAGTCTAATACAATTTAGAGGTTCAGTAAAAAATAATGAGCTTTCTTTTATTTCGTTATAAAGAGATAAAAGCACTGTGGAAGTGCGGGAATGATGTCATACTATTTCTAAGAGATAAAAGCACTAGCCTGATCATACCATTAACTAAATAGTAGCTTTATCCTAACCTCTCTCTCTCCCCGAGAAAATGCGTTAATTCTTACTGCTAGTCTCTACGCTAATTCAAGAGAACAAGACTCAGGCAGTTTGGAGATCTAGGAGGCGCTATTCGTACCAGCTTCCAACAAGAAGATTTATAGAACTAGAAGAAAAGTGTGACTATGGAAATGGCAGGAAGAGTAGGCATGATAGAAGCATGTATACCAGTAAGACATTATCGACGACGCAGGTCGCACGATTCAGAATGTTTCCAACGACAAAGACAAGAGAATTCGCATCAAAATTTTTCCGGGCAGGAATGTATGCGCAAATTTGATTCTTGATTTGGGCGCCTGACATGGCTGACAAGTTCAGATTACCATTAAGGGGCAGCATGCCATAAGTCGCCATAGTTTCCTGAGAGTGCACAAACTGAAAGACAAAAAGTTACAGTGAGAAAATAAAGCGAGGCATGGGTAAATTGTGTGATTTATAAGATATTATACATAAATATCCTCACTCTCAATCAAAAGAAAATTAAACAAAAATAAATACAGGGGAAATGATCCTAGAATACCCACAATGCTGATAAAATTCCTTCTTTTGTCGGTAAAGTATTAGGCAGGATTAAAAGAAAGTTTACAATGAAATGCTGCGTGACTATAAGAGCTAGCTTTTTACTTAAAAAGAAAAATAAATGAATAAGAGTGTAAACAAAAAGCTGACCTCAGTATCTATTTATTGTATGTAGCTAGAGCGACAATTTCTGTAAAGAGTTACAGTGTGGACAAGAGAAGAAAAATTAAGAATCACTTATCATACTTCCCTAATATATCTGTTATCTAGTTCATTAGTTGTTATACTTGACTTAGAACTCAATAACTGAAAGTGTTTGAGACCCCACTTGCAGCTGTCATTAATTTGTTCCAGTTGTATACATTATGACTCCATGAGCGGCATAGTTCATTTGCGACAAGTTCATGGCATGTCTGATTTTACATATCAAATGATGTTTCTCTTTTATTGAAACTTAGGTTTATGGCGAGCTTCCCTAGATTCTTCCATCTACCAAAATGCTTGTCTTAAATTTCATGCTAAACCATATAATTCACTAGGTTAAATTGTATATGTTGGATAAATCCTGCAATGCTGCAAATCTTGCACTACATTTTATTTTTCTAATTTTCACTTTTAAAAAGATGATCAATATTGTTCAGAAAATATTTTAAATCAATTTTATAAATGGATGTAATAGCTGAAATGTCAAGGGATGCTGGTGAAAAAGAGAATAGGAGATTCCAAGGCAAAACCAAATGTTTACAGCTGTTATATCATCCTAAAAGTTTTGGAATCGAGCGCCAATCCCCATTCCTCTAAAGGATATTAGTTCTACCCATTCGGGTAGTAAGAGATATGTCCTACTGAAAGAAAACAGAATATTTAGCAAAACAGAGGGCGAAAATAATTGTAGAACTCAGATGAAATAGATCAAACTGCATAAATTGGTTTATAGGTTAGACATAGTGTGGTGACCGGTGGGAGGCCTAAAATGTGTTGAGAAGCTTCCATAAAATTTAAACAAATAACATGATATGAGATCTTTTGGGACCAAATCCTTCTAATACCTTATGGTGATGCGAAATAACCTAATTGTGAATGGAGATATATAAAAAGGGGTTGCTAGACCTTTTGCTTTTCCAGGAGAATGATTTGAAAGTTAGTAGTGTTGCCTTTATATAAACAAGAGTGATTAGTTGGTCACACTTGCTTTTTTAGTATACTTGGATTCAATGAATTTGGAAAAATATTTTAGCACAACAAGGCATTTGTAAGAACATCAATGATTGAAATTTTGAATTGCAATAGATGGTTAAAGCAACTAAGACAAACGATTTAATTGCAAAGCTTCTTAAACTTTCTTTTTTAGCTTGTATCTATTGTATATGGTTTAAACGTAATTACAAATATTTTTAAAATAAAACTATTTAAATATTAATTTTGTTAGCTAGAATCAAGAAAGTAGTTCATGAAAGAAAATATTATTTAAAAACATTAAACTCTTTCAAATGAATATTTTGTTTTGTCATAGTTAGAGAATTCCACATGTGATTTTGTTTTAGATGAATTGTAATATTGAAATATGTCCCTAAGCTTTTGTATTTTCTTATTCTTCGATGAATAAACTCACATATTCATAAATAAAAAATGAGAGTGATTAGTTGTAATGGATAAATTAAGTTTTGAGCCTAAATAATAATGTGATAATTGAAAAAAATTTGTATTTTTTTTAGTGATGTATAATAATTAACCTTTCATTAAAAAAAATTAGTCATAAAGATAATCAACCAATGGGTTATAAAAGAAAAGAGTCTCTCTTTCCCCCGTGGGAGGGAGCCCTAGATTGAATAGCTGCACTTTAAATCAAATATTGAGTCTTAAATCTCAAGGTATTCTCCAAAACAATGATTATAATGGAAGGCAAAGATTTATACTTATTAGATCATGAAGGCACAAAAAATAGAGGATTGTAGAAAGCAGCAAAGTAGGAGATTATAGAACATTGGATGATATATTGTACATTGACAATACACAGTATATTGTGTACTCTCTAAGACAACAACTATAATGAGAATTAAATATGATTGGAATAAATCACTACAAACAAAAACAGCAGAAAGCAAAGAAAGCAGCAATTAAAGAAGCTTCATCAAAAAAAGAAAGAAAAAAGAAAGCAGCTAAAGAAATGGAGATTTTCGACCTTTAACGTTACATTATATATGGTATAAAGGAGAGGAGGCTTTCACCTTTTGGAGACGAAAATTTTTAGATCTCGAGTTTAATCTGCAAATAAGGCGTATCTCCACTGTGTGGTTCTCAAACAATAGAACGTTGGTTTATATAGAGGACGAAGTTCACCTATCTTTCATTTCTTTTGCCTTGTCTGATTGAATAATCACTCTATGCACAACCACGGGGACTTACTACTTTATGATCTTGCACGTGCTATTTTGTGTCTCACTCAACTTTATTTTGTCTTGTTGTGTGACTGAGCAATTAGTCTATCTACAACAACCAAGTATTTACAACTTTGTGATCTTGCTTATGGCATTTCTCTCTATATCATTCAATGTCTTCACACATTGCCTTATTTATCCTAGATTACCCAGAAAAATAAATAGAGTAGCTTTCAGGTCACACATCTGTTGGGATTGAGATGACAATTGGTGTTTTATACCTCCTCTTGGAATTAACAATTCCAAAGTTTTGAGGTTTAAAGCCCGCTTATGAAGGGATTCCTTGTTTCAAAATATATTTTTCTTTTTGAGATATTTTTTCTTGGAATTTTTACATGCACATAGAAGTCCTTCATAATTCAGTATCCAGCACCAGTCTTTTTTTTTTAAATTTTATTTTTTTATAACACTTGTCAACAAGTGCCAGAAAGTATTGCCAACTAAAACGGTCGAGTTCTTCTTTTACATAGGGTGGATTTTTATCCCATTTTCGGTTGTTGTTTTTTATGGTAAAGAGGTTTGATAACTCTATTTTTATAGAGTTATTTTACCTAATTTAAATAATAAATTCTCTAATGTTTGTGAGAAAATATTTGAATTCCTCTTTATTTACTTAAATTTGTCTTGTTTATGTAGCATAAGGAGGCATGAAGAAAAAGAACAAGCATGAAGAACCTGGTACTTATTATATGGCAGAAGATGGTCAAATTATCAAGGTGAAGGAAATCAAGATGGGCTTGGGCTTGGGCTTTGGATAATTGTTATTAGATTTTTATTGTTATTATTTTTTTAAATAATTAGAAAACCTAGTCCTATTAGGAGTCCAAAGCCTAATTAATATAGAAGTCTAAAACCCAATTGTATTGGGAATCCAAAACCCAATGCTATTAGGATAAGGAGAAAGTTCTAGATCCCATACCCTATATAAAGGAGGAGCCCTGCATAGAAGAGAAGGGGAAGCAAGAGAGAAAAGAAGTTGCCGCTGAAACCAAGGAGGAAATTGAGCACAACTCAAGAGAGAGGCCAAGAATTCAAGATTCAACTCAAGAGAGAGGCCAAGAATTCAAGATTTCTTGAAGAGAAGACAAAAAGGGTGACAGACTTCTTGTTCTTGGATTCAAGATGCCTTCTTTGTTTCTTATTATTGTTCTTCCTCATTATTTCATTATGTTCTAAACTTCTTTTGTTAGAGCGAAGATGTAGCCTAACTATGATGATGTGAATCCTATAAGTTTTTATGTTTTGCAAGATAGTTTATTTATGTGAGTTATATATTATTATGCTTAATGCTTTTAAGTGATTGACCACCACTTGAATGATTTGATGTGCATGTTAGAGACTGAAAGGTAATAATATGCAATTGCTTCTTATAATATATAACCATGAATTAAATGTGGATAGACATATACCATGTTATTTGTGTGGCTTTTGGTGATAAGATGATCGAAAGATTTATTGTAAACCAGGAATATTCATAGATCCTAATGCATTTGGTTTGTTTCAATTCACATATAGAGATATAGTGAATTAATGAACTAAATAGGTTTACTATACCTAGACATAAGATAGTAAATAAATTAGGAAATTCCACCATCACATAGATAATATCATTCTTGCAGGCATAAACTATGGAAATTCATATATAGTAGTTATGGTGAAATCGAAAGCTCTAACATGTGTCTCATCTTGATTTTTCTTACTTGGATCCATTTTTAATTAGTATTGAGTTTTCGTTTTAGAAATTTTAAATTTTAATTCATCTTCAACAATATTTTGATTTGCTAGATAAATTTTAGGATTAATTTATCATTAGTACTTAATTAGTTCAGTATTCACCAATCTTCGTGGGACGATACTTTTCTCATCATTATATTACTTGTTTGACATGTTCACTTGCATCTAAAATTCACCGAACAAGGTTTCTAGAGTTGTTTTGCAGATTGAACGCCCGCTGAGACGGCAACTTTCAACCTTCAATCTGATGCATGAAATCTGTTGTGATACGTTTCCCGGTGGCCAAAACTTTTTATATACCACGTGCACGGTAGAGGACCGGTTGGTTGACTAATTAAATCAATCATGCTTCTCTTAAATAATGCATTGAACAACTGGGAACCCTCTTAACGATGAAGATGCCAAATCAATGATTATTCTTAATCTACCAACTAGTGTTTTGTATGAAAGCAAAGACGCTTCACCGGCTGCTTCCTCTTCTAATTGCTGCTAATCAATTATTATTCTAAATCTACCAACTAGTTTTTTGTCTGAAAGCAAAGACGCATTGTAATCGTGCTACTTTATGATCTTGCATTTGCTATTTCTCTCTCTCATTGAACTTTGTTTTGTCCTGTTGTGTGATTCAGTAATTAGTCTATCTGCAAAAACCAGGTATTGGGAATTTTGTGATCTTGCTTATGGCATCTCTCTCTATCATTCAACTTTCTTCACACTCATTGCCGTATTTACCCTAGCCTACTAACAAAAGCTAATAGAGTAGCTTTCAGGTCAGTCATGTAATAGGATTGAGATGTGAAATGTCATAACACATTTTAAGCGGCCAAAACTTAATACGTACCTTGTGCTTTGTATAGGACTAATGGAATGACTATTAATTCAAACATTATTCATCAGCACAGATTCTTTCATCATTCAAATTTTAATTCATCTTTTTGTTCTACTGATTACGAAATTTAATTAGAAACACTATAGAGAATAGTGTTTAGATTTCACCTGCAACACATGCACATTTCCTTATTTGATTGGAGTAATTTCTTGCCATTAATTGACTCCACTAAGATCAATAATATTATTTTTAAATAATGCATTGGACGAGAGACAATCTTTGCTGGTAAATATTCAAAACTATGATTATTGTAAGACTTTACCGCCTAGTTTTTTGTCTGAAAGGAAATGGTCAAGAGGTTAAGTTCGTTGGTTATGTAAGTTTCATCGTGGACTAAAAATTTTCTACTCTTACACCGGGAGGAGTTTTATCCGTTTTCGTTTTTTTTTTAATTAATTAATTAATTTATAAAAATGCTAAATAGGTTTCTAGAGTTGTGTTACATGTTTGGGCAGCTACTTGGATGGTAACGTTCAACTTTGGACGCCTGGCATCTGTCATGATACATTCCACGGCGGCCATAAATTTATCCATATCACATGCACGGTGTAGGACTAATGTATTGACTCCACTAATGGACGAATGAGAACCCTCTGACGATGAAGATGGAAAAGCAATGACTATTACAAAGCTAACAACTATTCTTTTGTCTGAAAGCAAGACCGTATGAAAGCGAAGATACTTCCCAGGGCTGTCTCCTCTCCTAATTGTGCGAAAGATACTGCGTATGAGGCAGGGGACGTAAGAAAGCGAAGATGCTTCCCAGACCTTTTACACTTACTTTTTATCTAAAAATATCAAGCTGTATCCTAAATGTTTGATTAAATTATTGTTCTTACAAGTGTGAACAAACAAAAGCCATCTGTTTCTATTCCTTGATTTGTGACATTTGAGAAGAGGGGTTTGATCGAGGTTTTCCTAGTATGCTTTGTTCATATGACGTGTTAGGAAATCAGTTGGTATTCAATTTATATTTGAAATTTTAAATCTTTCTTAGATTAGAAAGATATGTGTTTTTCTGTGAAACTTCTGGATTATTGTAATTATCAAGTTCAATAGTTAAAGTAAAGTCCTCGCAAGAGCATTAGGCTCAAAGTAGGCCACAAAGTTTCCGGCTAAACCATCTAAATTTTATTGTCCTTTTATATTACTTCCTGTCCTCTTACATATTGTTCTCGCTTTATTTCTTTTCTCTTTTTCTTTTCATGGAAATAGATGCTCTTTGGTCTTAGGCTGCCTTAGCTCCAAATGAGCCAAAGCTTCTTGACATGAGTGGGCAAACTAATTCTTTGTGTATTTTTATGCTAGTTATTCTATTTAACGTTTGTTCTTGTTTTGTTGCCAACTTATTGCTAATTGTTTGCTTGAATCTAGAATTTTTGTGTTGAACTTGCTCTAGTTGAAATGCATATCTTACTCATTGATCGAAAATTATTTACTTAATCATCCATTTGCGGCTTAAACTAACGAAAGAAGTTTTAGGGAAAGGAAGTTCACTTAACCCATTTCCAACACCCACTTTCTCAAATTATTAGTAATAATGCACAGGATGCAAGGTTCAATGAACCGTTCTTTCAGCTGTTCATTCGAAATCCATCGCCATAGATCCAAAAGTCAAGATCACGAAAGTCTCCCCCGATTGTCTTTGCAAACGGACGCTGGTGAGAATCTTCTAAATATCAATGAATTACCTATGTTTGATGAGGAAGTCCGCTTTAAATACCACACCGTAGTTCATGGAAATGATGAGCTATTTGAGGCCGCTTGAATGATCTCGTCTCATAGTGAGAACTATGAGGATATGATATATGGCATGAAGGTCAAGAGACCTAATTTTTTTACTGTAATACTCGAGATAATATTTTGTGGGTTCAAGTTTTAAGTATCTTATTTTATAAGTATGAACCCTAATCTACCTACCACTCCAAAATCATCCTTAAGGCCTCGCATAAACCCAAGTACGACTCTGTACAGAGTGATGTCTTCATAAATCTTGTCTCATTTGGAAACTCATGGAGGAAATACTTGGACGTGTGTTCGAACTAAAAACCTCAGTAAAGGTCTTGGAGGCTTGACAAATTAATTATATGGAAAAGCCTTTTTGTAGTGTTTTATTCATTGTTTTCCTTGATATTATCTATACTTATTATTTATCTTATATAGGTTTTCATGTACATGTATTTTTTTTATAGAAATATAAGTTTGTATTAATAAAAGATAATATACAAAAGTATAAGTGCATATGATAACATTACAAAAATAACCAAAGCTATGAAAAGATTGAGGTTGAAAGCCTCCAAATCTCACTTAAAATGATATTTTCTTGTGAAGATTTTATATTTTGAACAAAGAAACTCTTCATTGTATAGTTTTTCTTACTTTAGCCAATAAGATTGGAATGCCGATTGTTTTATTTTGAAATTATCTTTTATTTTGTTTTGTCCATATATAATAAATACAAGCTAAAAAAAATATCTTAAGAAACTTTGTAGCCAAATCTTTTCCTTTAATTGTTCTAATCATCCATTGTAGCTCTTCATTTTATCCTCTAATATGATGTCAAATTTCACTTTGAACAAGGATAGTTTTCCAAACCATCATTGTCTTTAGACATTCAAAAAAAAAAAACTCTTATTTTCTACTTAGAATTGACAAAAGTCACAGTATAAGTTAACTAAAGGAGGTCATTATACCATTCTTTCTATTGTAGATAGTCAATCTTGACAAATTAGTCATTCAATGAAGTTATGTTTGCAAATGTTATCAGTTCAAATTAGATCATATCAATCCACTTTTTTTAAAAATAATCAATGTAATTAATATTAAGAATTTTAAGTGGCCATCTTGTACATGTATTATAAGTATATATTTACAAGGTAAAATTCTAAGCTAGTAAATATGGTTTCTTTGCCTTCAATTATTATTATCCAAACCTAATCACATTTAAGTCTTCTGACATACTATAAACCTCCACAATAAAAGGTAGTCGAACATTGTTCACGCATTGTTTATCCTAATGTCAGCCAGGTTGTCAATGACCAGTTATCACTTTGAAGAAGCATGTCATAGTACTTGTTGAAGCATATGTCGAAGCCTTCCTCCAAGCTTCTAGGATTGTCGAACCATCTTTACTCATTAACATCATAGATTATTTGGTCAATACAGCGAACCTACCTTGCTTCTTTAAAGAATCAAGGAAGGCCTGGAACAAATTCGAACTCGTGGCCGGGAACAAAACGAAAGGGAAGGCCTGCATTTCAAGAAACAGAAGCATATTTAGCTAGATTTGTTTTATGGAGCTTCCTTTATGAACATGATGCCTGCCACTGGTGAAAAACAGTGCACGACGTACTATGTGTGCCATGGCGTCTCAGGATGGAACAAATAAAGTTCGTGTTTTCATATATCTAAGGCATAAAGGGCTTGTATTACATGTAAAATGGGTTAATGGTAGCGTGCATCCTTGTTTATGAAATTGACAATGGATAACGTTCGTACCAAAGAATAAAATCGAGTTTGTAGGGCAATGGGAAAATTTCACCTGTATTTTTATTTAAATATGGCAATCCAGGTCACTGATATTAGATTCAACGGATAGCGTCATATACACAAAAAAAAAAATTTCTGTCGAGAAATTATGTTGTGCAATGAAGGAAAATATATATATATATTATGTTAAAACACATTGGATGTTAAAATAAATGAAACTTACTTATATAAACTATTTAGGAAATTTAAGTTCACTTGGCGTTAGAGCAAAGTTGCTCACATTTATAATACTTTTTTCAATGTGAGATTTGATATAATTATGTCACATAAATATGTAGAAAGTAGGCTATAGTTATGAACAAAAAGGCTTCTTTCTTTAGATGTTTTATTTTTGCGAATGCTTCTTTATTACTACCTTTCTCTGTGTTGTCTCGGGATGTTTTACACTTTATGCATGTGCAACTATTACAAAGTCGTCGAAGTTTTACACTTTCCTTTGGTTAAAGCACACATATCTAGCCGTTAGATGTGTCAAAGGTATTATATAGGAAAGACAAAATCATGACAACAAACTAAAAGGGACGAGAAAAAGGTGGCTACCTTTACAAATGATCTCAAAACATATGAAGCTTATAGATAGACATGATTCTATAGAATAAAAAGAATAAAAAACAGAAAACTTATGATTAAGTGCCAAACCAATAAGTTAGTACTTCTTAATTCCAGAAAAATAAAAATAATTAAACTATAAAAATATTATAGTCCATTGTTAAAGTTTTAGAAGCATCAAATCTTGATGATCGAGTATATATTCTATTGAAGGATAAATGTCGATATATGCTACGTCTTGAAGAATTAAAGTTGTTTTGTATACTGTCTATGTAAGGATCAACTTAGAATCACCATAAGATGATTGATTGTACTACTAAAGAATTAATGAATTAAGTGGCATTAAGATTCTTTGCCACAATAAATACTCCCATTAAAATTTGACTTTATTCTTCTAAAGTTTGATAATTATAAAGGTACTGAAAATCATATTTAGGGTTGATAGATTATCAAACCAAGATCTAATACTAGTAAGGGTAAAGATCAAGATTTAATACTCAGAGATACTCACAACACCATTAGAAATTTGGAGTTATTTAGCATAGTGTTAGGGATTAAGAGAGAATCTTTAAGAGGATAATGATCATTGCTTCTCATGTAAGAAGCAATGAGGCTTGGTCACATGAGGAGAGACTACAACTATATAAGGCTTGGTCATTAAATTATAAGGCTAAAAATGATAGTTCTTTGGGATTAATTTATGAATCTAATTTATCTCAAGTTCCATCCAGTTCTTAATGGCTAGATACTAATGAAATTAATCATATTGTTTTTACCATTCAAGGATTCATAAATATAAGAAAACTAAATAAATATGAACTAAAACTTATAAAAGTTATAAGAGATAATATTTTAATTTTAAATTCTGCTATTCAAGTAATATTGAAAAACATTTTCTATAAACAATTTTTTAGGAAATTTGTTTTCAATTTTTTGTTTTGGGCAAGTGTGGTAATTTTTTAAAATAAATATTTCTATGCGTGGTTGTCAATTTAAATCTAGTTGGTTATTGCATTTTGTCTTATGAATTATATGCAATGTTTATCTCCCAATGATATCTCTCTCTTTCCATAGTTGAGAAAGATATTCCTAAAAGGCCTTTATGTAAAGAGCAATTTTGTCTTCTTGTGAGGTTTGACCCGGAAGCTAAGTGGAAAAGAGGAATAATCAATCTAGCCTCAATGACTTGGAAGTTACTTCGTTGTGGATCTTGTTTAGGATGTTTCTCTCTTCTAACTTCCTGACAATCATTGCCGTATTCATCCCAGATTACCAAGAAATAAAAAATAGAATAGCTTTCTAATCACATATATGTTAGGATTGAGATAAAAATTAGGTATTTCCTATCTCTTGTGGTTAACAAAATGTTAAAATGCACGGAATCTCACACTAGAAAAGAAAAGAAAAAAGCTTGTGGTTAAATTTAAATAAAATAAGTTTCATTTAATTCTTGAGTTTAATTAGAGATGAGTTTTAAGCCTCTTAACAATAAACCATCCATATGGACTGATGTCTTGTCTCTGATGTTTGTTCTCCCCCCCCCCCCCCCCCCCCCCTTTTAAACATCTCCCCCCCCCCCCCCCCCCCCTTTTTTTAAAGACTTTTATCTTTGAACGCTTACATTCACATAAAAGTTCAACTTCTCATGCGACTTTTTTTTTTTTTTTTGGAACGTAAATTATCTAAACCTGTCAAACTCTCTCTTTTACATTGGAAGGATTTTTATTCCATTTTTGGTTGTTATATTTAAGCTAAAGAGATTTCTGTATATCAAACAGTAACTCGGACGACGGCAATCTTCCCCCTTCATCCTTCATCCTTCAACTTTCAGCTTCTGATGCCTGAGATTTGTTGTGATAAGGGTGGCGGCGGCCGCTACAGGACTAATGAGAGTTTTTACACAGGGAGCCTTCTTATCCCCTTTTTGGTTGTTCCTTTATATCAAACAGCAACTTGGATGGCCCCAGCCTTCAAATTTCGACGTCCAACTTTTGATGCCTGAGATTTGTAACGATGGATCTGATGGTGGCCGCCACAGGACTAATTGGTTGACTTGACGGTGATTAATCACATTGCTTTTGAATACTGCATAGGACGAGTGGCAGCCCTATTGTGAGAATGACCTATTACATAAATACATAAATGCATAGACTAACTCATAAATATACAAAATACACAAAATTCGAGAGGTTTGAACTAATGTAATGTCCTACATCCATCATTGGAGTACTTATTATAAAATTTACTCATAACTTTTACACAATTATTCTTAACACTCACAATAGCAATATACTAAATTCTCTCTTGGCTAATAGCTACTATACAAAGTAGTGCTCTTTATTTGCTGCCCTTATGGGGCACAGACTATCGCACTCATGAGGCATAACTCTCTTTGTTGCTCACTCTTTTCAGCCCTCTAATTTTTCTTGTATGGTTATTTCTTTATACTAATATCAAGGTAATCCTAACTAAATACTATTAAAAATCTTACTTGGATATACTAAGAATACATACTAATACAAATGGGAATAACTTCTAGAATGTTCTTATATTATTACCAACCTTGCAGAATTCAAAACACAGCTAGTAAAATTCAAAAGTCCACATCAATGAGTCTGAATGCTCTAAAGAGAACCGCGTTCTTTAGTGTGGAAGTAAAACTTCAACGAGATCGCTGGGGAAGCTCTGCAACATTTGTTGGAATCCTGAATTTCAAGCCACCCCAAGCAAGGTACGATTCTCTGTCTTCAGTACTCCTTGCCCCACTGTTACCCTCCGTGAAACCATCACACAAGTGCTTTAATTCGAAGGTCAGAAACAGAGGGTTGTTTTGCAGATAGAGAAAACCGTAGGTCATGACAAAATTCTGAACCCTGTTCCTTGCAATTTTAGGATTTTGCATGCGGGCCTTAGGGTTTAGAGGATTTTGCATGTGGAGGAGCCAAAAGCAAATCAAGTAAAAGATGACAATTTCAATTACCAAAGTAAGAATTTGTATTCCAATAAACATCAATAACTGTCAAGGAGGAAGCAAAAGATGACAATTCAAGAAAACAATGGACGGAGAAGAGGTCAACTAATCTGTAGTGAGATGAGACTGATGAGGAGCAAAAATGGCAACAAAAAACAGTCATTCTAAAACGGTAAAATGTAAACTCGAGATGGAATTTTCTTTGGCATATAGAAGAGGAGAGTGAAGAAAATTTCCCACCGTGATCTTTCTCTTTTTGGTCATTGCGCGGCTTACCAAATAATACATATAGATTTTTTTTCAACTTTAATCTTGGATGAATTCCAAGAATTTTAATTTCTTTTAATGTTTTAATTTTTTCCCAACCAATATTATAGGATTTTAGTTGATATACACTTAACTTAGTTGGAAGTAAGTATTCTCTAAAACTTCTTAGTTTCATATTTGACATTTGCTGTGTCAATCCAATAAGTCAAGTTGATAATGTTTTTATAATCAATAGGAAATATATTAAAATTGAAAAAAAGCTAGAATTTATCTTGAGACTATAATAAATTATGATAAAAAAAATCATAATAGGAAGCTTTGGGAACTGATTTCCTTTAAACCCTTCCATTGATAAGTGATCATTTTTTGCTTTGCCCCCTCAAAAAAGGAGGAAAGAAAATGAAAGGATTCATGTCTCTATGTACATCAAGTCTAAAAAGAAAAAGGCAAAAGGTTCATCTCTTTATCAAACACTAAGTCTAAATTTCAAGATACACTCTAAAACAACTACTAAAATGAAAATTACATATATTTAGACTAAATCACTCTAAACACAAACAGCAAAGAATCCTAAAAAGCAGGAAAAGGAGAGGAGGCTTTTACCTTTTGAAGACTACACAATTAAGACCTTGAGTTTAGTCTGCAAATGAAGTGTACCTCTGCGGTGTGGTTATCAAACAATAGAACGTTGGTTTATATAGAAGCCGAAGTTCCTCCCTCTCTCATTTCTTTTGTCTTGTTGTGTGATTAAATAATCAATCTATCCGCAACTCCCGGGAATTTACTACTTGGTGAACTTGCTTGTGGTATTCTTTTTTTTATTTTTATGGTTAAGTATATTAATTATTGTATTTCTCTCACTTAACCAACTTTCTTTTGTCCTGTTGTGTGACTAGTAATCAGTCCATCTGTAACAACTGGGGTTTACAACTTCGTAATCTTGCTTTTGGTATGTCTCTTTGTATTCAGTTCAACTTTTTTGATATTGTTGCTTAATTAGCTAGTTTAGTAATGAGTTAACATATACTTTAAACATATATATATATATATGTGAGTTAAGTGCATGCATTATAATATTAAAAAAAGAAGGAAAAAAAAAACTTTCTTTCACATTCACTGCCGTATTGATCCAAGATTACCTGGAAAAATAAATAGACCACGTGCAAGGTATATGGCTTGACAGTATTAAATCATGCAGGTTTCTTTTAAACAATGCATTGGACAAGTGGAAACCCTCAGACAATGAAGATGCAAAACCAATGATTATTCTAAATCTACCAACTAGTTTTTTGTCAGAAAGCAAAACAATATGAAAGCGAAGAGGCTTCCCCATGTGCTTCCCCTCCTAATGGGTGCGAAAGATGCTGCGTATAGACAGATGACGTATGAAAGCTTTGCAACGGTTTGATGTGCTTCCAAAACTGCAGTCTTTAGGATGAATTTCTACTTTGGTTACCCCGGTACAAATTTTGTAACACTTCAACTCTACCAGATAATTTCATACTAATTTATTTTAGAGCTCTTGAATAATAGCTTTCCAAGTAAATATAATCTAACGCTTGTAATTAGCTAAAGCAATTTACACAAACTTATTTTCTGTCGATTGTCTTGTCTCATCCATATACAACGCCAATAGTCACCCAAACCTTCTATGATCACATTTCTCAATTGTACGGTATGTTAATGTTGATTGTGTGTGGTCAGAACCCTTGTTTACAAGACTATTTTGGAGTAAGTTATTTCACCTCCAAGGGATGTATTTTAATTACACTTCATAATACGATCTTCAATCCAATGGTCAAACACAGGTTTTTAATCCCGCAGTTAAAAAGTATCTCTGATACATCATAATGGACAAATCCTAAAGACTAGACAAGATGGCTGATATGGGATCAATTTTGTTATAATACCAACTCACATGGGACTACCTTACGCTCCCCATGAGGTTGCTTTCAACCCAAGTTCTCTTAGGCTATTCTCATGCATTGCTTATGAGATTTTTTTCGATCCCACCACTCTTACACTATTTTCGTGCATTCCCGGCTCATCCAAGGTGGCCTAACAATTCTAAACTCTAAACTTAAGTCTTAAGTTCAATAACCTATATTTTTAAATTTATTCTACTTAAGGAAAACCACATTTTTCTTATCTATCTTTTTTTTTTCCTATTACTAATAGTTAATCTTGTCTAGGAGTCTATAATGAATAGTATGAGGTTGCACTTGAACCTCTCCTTAATTACTAAGTTATTTTTACTAGACTTCATTGACTGGCTTTGTTCCGTCGAGCAACGTGCATTGAATTGAACAAGTGAGTTGACTGACCAAAATTAATCACGTCGCTTTCAAATGCATGGACAGGAGATCAACCTTCTGCTCACGCAGATGAAAGGCCAATCCATGACTATTGAAAAGTCCCTTCTGCTTACTATTATAGGAAACAAGACAAGAAGAACGTGTGAAACGCTTTCCGGACAGTTTCCTCTGTGGCCTATCACAAAACGACCTTGTTCCTTTGGGAAACACGAAGAGACACCTTCTAGAAACATATATCAAGGTCAGCACCGCAGGCAAGTTAAACGGAAGATCATTATGTGCTGGAGGTGAGTCCATTATTTGATAACACTTTGAATGTGACAAAAATTAAATGAATACAAGTTTAGCCCATTATTTACAATATAATTCCTTGAAGCCCTCCTCGGATATATTCTCCTTCCATTTTCCATAACTCCTCGAGAACATTCAGGATTGCCAAGCCATCATTGCTGATTGTCCTAGCAGACTATTTGCATGTCACAACCCACCTGATTCTTGAAAGAATCCATTTGGGCCCAGATCGACGCATGCATGTGGAACAAAGTCGAACTCGTCGCCGATCAAAAAGAAGGGAAGGCTTGCATTTCAAGGGCCCCAAATCACGTTTGGTTCGATTTCTTTCACATTTCCCTGTGCACCCATTGGTACTACAATATTCGCAGTCTCTCTCTGCTATTCCTCCTTAATGAACTTGATGCCTGCCACTAGTGAAAAGCACTGCACTATGTACCATAGCATCTCGGACCACACCATCTTAAACTTCTGTTGTAGCTCCTCGATCCACTGTTGCACAATAGGGAGCCACACCATTTCGTACTTTTTTGTTTTTCATCTTTGAAGAAATTGTACCCAATGAAATATATCTATTATGATTAGAAGATAAAATAAATTCATGTTTTCGTATATTGAAGTATTTGCTGTCCCAATTTCTTCCATTTATCGGCTTACCCTTCCACACATGTTTGATGAGAAGCACAAAATTCAATTGCACTAGATATACAAGACGTCGTCTGCAGAGGCACGGATAGCGAATGGTTCGATCAACTTCGAAAGAAGGTAACTGCTGAAGATCCAATCGAAAGGAACGCAAACATCTCCATTGAAGTTTCTATCGTTGAGGAAGGGAAAGGGCTTCCTTGGTTTCATCAGAAAACATGTAAAAACAGAAAGAGAGGAAAAAACAAACCAGTGTTAAGGGAACACTGAACCCATGAGTGTCGTTTCCGGCAATTTACTACAACTAAGATTCTACAAGTTTCACAACGAACCCTAACAAATTTAGGGGAGACTAATCCAAATCTGATCGCAAATAGTTGATTTACAAATTCAAGAATGTTCCTAAGGACAGAGTTTAACTAACAAGTGGAAAGGGCAAAAAAAACAAAAATGTTCTATAAACTTAACTTTCATAAATCACATGATGCAAAAGGTATCCATTCGATGTTAAGATAGACAGAAGAAGATTCCATCCATCTTCTAGAGGAGGAGTCAGAAATGCGCATGCCTCTTTAGTTTCAAAAGAGAAGATTTAATGCCACGTTTTGGAAGAGCTTTAGACACTCCTACATCTTGAGCTTGTAAAGAGAACAAAAAAAGTTTAAGAGTTTTCTAATAATGAGATTTTATGTCCAAAGTAGATTGGTATGAATTTGCATTATTTAAGTCTGTAATTTTATATCAATCTATAGTGTTATAACTAGTTATGTAAGATTTGTTAGTGATGAGATAGACTTTAATTCTTTAGAGCATCTAGAGAAAAAAATTGCTTCCATGTTGTATGTCAAAAGATCTGAGAACCATATGTTCATAGAGTGATCATAATCTATAGCAATATGAGAACATTTGAAGACTATTCTTAATGTTTAACTATTGTATTTATGATAAAATGGAAAAAATCGGCTACTTCTTCATAATGCAAAAGAAAAGAGTATCAAGGAAACTATTTTTAAATATGCACTTGATTTATTTATGTTATCTGAAAGGAAATCAATGATAGAACCTTTAGATATATTTCTGTTTCCAAAGTATTATTCTTAAACCTATTAAAAGGCTTATCAAAGAAAGATTTTACAGCATTAAAAAGATACCCAAAAAAGCTAAAATCATGCATATTTAACATGCATGGAGGTTAAATAAGGATTTTTTTTTAATTTGATGTGATATTATATGTAATCTTAACCTTATCATGTAAGTTACCTATTAGGTACATAAATCTACTTTGACCAAAAGATAAATTGAAATAGATTAGGTGCAACCAATTTTCAATAGGCTAGGGTTCTATTTTTCGTTTCAATATCCTTCTATGGGGAAGAAAGAAGGCTTAGTTATGATGTCGCGACTTGAAATAATTTATATATGAAAAACAAAAGATACTTGATGGACTGCAACCAAAGCACAAGCAATAATAATTGAATGTACGGATTGAGTGTCACAGATTTTGAATACATCAATTTTATTAACAATTGTCAAAAAATAATAAAGTTCATACATAGTTTTTACACAAAATAGATGGGTTTAATATACACTGAACCTATGTTCATAACATTAATAAAATGAAAGCAAACAACGTAAACAAAAATACATAAACCAAATAAAAAACAACATCAGAGTTTACGTATAATGAATTACTTGTTTGATGAGAAAGACCACTTTGAATCGTTCGCGGAGATGATGAGCTATTGAAGGCTGCTGGGATAATATCCTCTAGCAGTCAGAACTATGGGATATGATACAGAGGACACCGCACTAGAGTCATCATTACATTTTATGATGGTAATGATGTTGGATGATGCAGCATAATGGTAGCTATAATTATTTTCTGTCTTTTGTGAGTTATGATGAGTAGTTACGATAGTAATTACGATATATAATAGAATGATGTTCCAGGATGGTATTTATGACATTTAACTCGTAGTTATTTACTGTCATTGTCATTTTTGTTTAACAGGGGGTGATGGACTCCCGACATCAAATCACAAGATTGTGCGGTTTTGACCACGACCAAAAGTACGATAAGGTTCAAGGATTAGAATTGATATTGGACATTTATTTAAAGGGAACAAAAGGTAACTTAGAAAATAACTATGGTTAATCATCAAGAACGATTGACAACATAAGAAATTCTAGAAAGATGACGTTGACCTCTAAAAACACTTCAAGACAATTTTATCCACCAAAAGAGAAGGTAAAAAAACGTAAAGGATCAATTTTGAAAATACAAGCATAAAAATTATAGGATTTAACAGTAGAAATGTTAGTGAACCTTCAAAATTGCTCAAGAGACCTAACTTTTTTAATGTAATACTCAAGATAATATTTTGTGGTTTCAAGTTTCAAGAATCTTATTTTATAAGCATGAATGTTAAAAATTGTAAAACAAAGATATTGCAATAAGAAACGATAGAACTATCGTAATAGCAATTTACAAAAAATGATATTGAAACTATGAAGAGAAGCTGATGAATTGTGCTTATTATGACAATTGACTTCCAAAGGTGATAATCTTAATAGAAGTATTACTTTTTGTTATAATTAAGCAGTTTTGTATCATTTTTACTACTTTTACCAAGATCTTTTATTTTTTTATTGTTTTATTTTTTGCTTCTCATGTCAAAACCTTTTTTGGTATGGTATTAAAACAAGAAATATTTTTGAGGGCTGCGTATTCGGTAATATTCTTTTATGCAGGTCACAAAAAAAATTGTTCTAAAATTTAAGTATTTATTATTTTAAAAAATTATAATTTCGTGTTTTGAAAACTTGTTTTCTTAGGATGACAATCTGAACACTTTTGAGCTATTAATTTGGCCACTCAAACGCCTTTTTCTTCCAATTACAATGGTCCCACGTATGCTTATCTTCTTAATGATGTGATTATCTTGCTTTTTTATTGATAATTTATTTTTGAAATTAAATTGTTGGCTAAAAGTAAACTTTTTAACCTTAAAAAGAAATAGAAAAATATTTTTCCTTAAAAGCTGTGGAACTTGGGTGTGGGTCTTTTGTCGAAATGTAATGGCCTTACTTTTTTCTTTTTATTTATTGTTAATTAAATGGTGGATACTTGTTTGAGTAATAGCAATGCAATTCCCAAATGTCATGCCTAGAATAGCTAGGATTTCCAGAAGCAGACGTGTCATTCGTCTGATGAGAAATAAAAAGGAATATCGAAAATTTGAGTGGTTGAAGCTAAAGCAGCTACTTTCAAAGTAATAGAAAGAAAAGCAACAACTGAAGTGGGAGAGATGCTTGGAAAAAAGCAAAATATTTTTAATAGTAAACATGTTTCTTACACATGTTTTTATCAAGAGTTTTGTTTCTTTTAAAGGATGTACGACATCAAATAATATTACTATTGATCTTTTTGTATGGGTAATGCTTCAAGTTGTAAAGAAAAGTACAAAACCTATATTACATCACTTGCAAGATAGAGCATAAAGTTTGTATCAAAGTTAAAATCAATAAGAGAACAGCAGTACAGGTAGCAGCGGCCTTCATTGGAGTACTTAGATAATCACGTATCAAAGTAGCCTTCCAACCATGGAAAGGTTTTTGGTAAACTTCCACTAGTTGACCACAAAGATTGTAATACTCAGAGCTCATTCGGGAACATGTGCTGCTTGCGCTCAAACGATTGATGAAAACTGCATCATTATTGCCAAGCTCATTGAGTATGATCCCCTTTTCACCAAGTAAAACCACATCTGCTTCACTTTGGATAAGGAAATTTAGCAAGATAAAATAATCAGTAATATATTCCTCATTTGGATAAAGACAATGCTCCAAAGCTATAATGTTTCCAGCACAAAGTTCTGTATAGCCGCTCAATTTAAACGGTGGGATTTTCAACTTTCTTTCCTTCGCAACATATTGTATTTCACACAAACATTGGGTTTCCCAATTCACATCAAACTTCAGCCCCTTGCTCCATAGTTGGGTTGCACTGTACATATGCTTCGCTCTTCTTTGGCTCATACTTCGTATATTTTGGGAAGGCCCAAGGTAAAATTTTCTAAGCAAATCAACAAAGTGTATTATTTCAGGCTTCGGATTGGAAAGCAACTTTTGACTATTGAACAAAGAAAAGTATTCAAATGTAAGGTCGATGAAGGGAGGGAAGGCTAGATTTGAGGTTGAGGGAAAGGCAAGGTTAAACAGCTGTTCAATAATAAAAAAGGGAAGTTGGTTCTCAATTAACAGAAAGTCCATCCTTATCCTATCAAATAACCACGGCTTGAACAATTTGTAGTCATCAGGTGTCCATTCTGTTCTCCAATATCTAAGGAAAAACTCGATAATAAAGCTAGCATCAATTAAAATCATTTTCACAAAATCATCTCTGCTAAAGGGACTAGTCTCTGCATAAGAATGATGTAAGCTTTCTTCTGAAAGCTTTATAATCTGTACCAGATTCTCCAAGTTTACCTGGCTTCGGTTTATGTAGTCCTTGAGATATCTTACCTTATATTTCTCTAGGGTTTATAATGTTTGATTACCATGATGAAATGGCCCTATTGAAATAATCTGAGGAGTATAAGCTATTGGGTTCAACTTGCGAAGAGGATCTGGAACCTTACATATAGAATATTCAGGGAATAGGAGAGCATTTGAACTTTCAAGCTCTATTCTGATTTTGTTTACCAAATTTGAGTTCTGGTGTTGCTTTGCTGTTGACGTAGTCCCACTTCGTAAATTTGCCATCGATCAAGTACTAAATTTGTAGTTATCAGTTCAAGTGATGCTGCTGGAAAAAGGTAAATGAAAATTCGTAGACATGAGGAGAATAATGAAAAGACCCTTTCTCAACCACTATATGGGAAAAAATAAAGAGAAAAAAGAGAAAAAAAAATGTTCAACCAACGTTGGGCTCATACTAATTAGGAGGACTACAGCAAAATGTTTTACACCGGAGTCTATCATCATTAGATGCTATGGACGGAGATTGAATTGAATCTCTACTTAAAAATGTGTTTAATTTCGGGGTTATTCAACTACTGCAAAAGCCACGACATAGACAAACTAGATCTTTAACATCACATGACATTTGGTGTAAAAACAGAAGAGGCGCTTTACCTTCTGTAAGCTGCACCACTCGGACCTTAAGCTTAATCTGTGAATGTAATGCAGATCTAATATTCGGGATTCAAACAATAGAACTCTGGATTCATAGTCCACTGGCTATCGGTCCTTCATTACTCCACGAGGTTGTTGGCTCTCTGGTATAAGAACAACAGTGCCCTTCGATGCAAAAGAAAAGAAGCTTTGCAACCTAAGCCGGATAATGAATTTCAAACGAGTTCAAGAAAAAGAAGGGAGTAGGCCAATAGGCCGAGACGCGACACTATTAACCAAATATGCTTTCCCTGACTGAAGTTTCTTGCTCATTAAGCGTGGCTCTTCTAAGTTCTCTCCTTTACAACCGGACTAGTATTCTTCAGTTCTCTTTCCTTCCACCTTAAGTTACTTCCCTACCTTTTCTTTTCTTCTCCTCAGGCTCTTGCATACTTTCCATTGGATGTATGGTGGGGAGCGGGTCCCTCCTTTTTATAGGAAACTTAACCGAAGTCGGGTTCTTTCAATTTTTGTCTCCCTCCATTCACACTCCTACTCTTTTATCCGTTTTCTCTACTATTTTCTTCTTTTTCTTTTGTGAGACTTATCTTGTCACCATTGTCATTTCTTTCAATCTTTTGAAAACATCTTTTGCTTTGTATCAAAGGGCGCCGTTGCTTTTCCTCAAGGAGTGGTTGAAACGATAAAAAGGATTTGTATGGGAGATCTTACGAAATAAATATCTTGAGTTCAAATTTTATTGTTTACATTTCTAATTAATCTAAACATACTTTAAATAGATCACTATCATCTAGTTTAAGCATCAAACAAAGCTTGGTAAGCTTCCGAGCCATTTCCCTCGCTTGCTTTCTTGCCCGGAGGGGCAACAAGAAGTGTAGTAAAGCACGTAGGGCCGGGGACTATTAAGTCTAGTCACCTCGCTTTGTTCATTAGTTGTTAGTTCTACTTGAATCTCGGGAAAGTAAAAACAACTAGATCGCGACCGCACTTCCGCGGTCCGCCCTCTGCTACTTTTGAATTGATCCTTAATTAGCCAAAGGGCCAAGCTAGGAGCAAAGTTTCCCTCGTTCATTGCAGAGAAAATGGAGGCAGCAAGGAGAATGGAGTTCGTTCTAGAAGCACCTGACGAAGTCCCGGAGGTCTTGAAGGCGCTAATTTCCTCCGGGGGTGGTGTGCCGCATCTTATTGATGCTTCTACACGGAAAATGGTTAAATCTATGCCAAACTTGTTTTAGAATTTCCCTTCTCACTTTTGCACTACGTAAAATCTTTCTGGAGTTACTCAGATATATCATACTGAAATGATCTATGATGAAATATGCTAGGTCATAGCTACATCTTCTACATTTGCTACAAACAGAATACTATGGTAATCATGTCCGGTTTAACCGTTGACTTGATATCACGCTCACATATGTACCCAAATCCGCTCATGTTCACATATCCATGCATACACTTTCGATAATAATTGACAATATACCTTCCAATAACGTCTGAGTTCAGTGATTTGTTATGCAATTAGACGAAAGAGTACACTATGTACTGGGGAAGCAAGTACGCCTACTGGCGCGAACGACTTTTCCGAGCGGTGAAAGCCGTGGCTCAGGATCCGATCATAAAGGAAGCAGAAATTTCCATATCATTGTCTCCCGTTGGAAGAGACGGCAAACCGGAGGGGGTATCTGGCTCCTTCAATTGGAAAGTCCAACGTTTGTTTCACCCTTTCAAGTACGAGAACAAGTGGGCTCTGTTGGTAAGCAAGTCATTTGCCGAAATCTGTGCAGGTCCGCTTATTCTGAACGTCCTGGAGGCGTTTCACGTCTGGAAGGTGAATATAACTGAGCAGAGCCCCTTCGAATTTTGCTTTAAAGATTACTACAACGAGCTTTCTCGAGGGTTTGAAGCTTTCGTTGATGAAGAAACAGGATCTGAAGTTTCAATGGATAATGAAATGAAAATTGTAGATTTCTCTGTTGGTGAAACAGAATCTGAAGATTCACTTGAGATTCCTTTTAACTCGGAATCTGATAATGAAGCGGAAACGAAATCTGAAGATTTTCCTGATAAGGGAAATGGAGAGAAAATGGGGGCAGCAAGGAGAATGAAGGACGCTTTAGGAGTATCTGACGAGGTCACAGAGGTCTTGAAGGCGCTAATTTTCCTCCGGGGATGATGTGCCGTGTCTTATTGACGCTTCTACGGGGGAAATGGTTAAATCTGCCTTAAACTTATTTTATAGTTTACCTTCTCAATTTTGCACTGCACAAAATCTGTTTGACAGTTGACTTGGTCTTCCCCAATTTTGTTGCAGAAACAGGTAAGCATCGACGTTTTGAAAGACAAGTATGTTCTACTGCTCTTCTCAAGGGTGCTTCCGCACTACACGGAATTTATCGATAGAGGAGTATGGTTTGCTCGTGGAATAGTGAAGAACGACCTGCTCGAAATAGTATGGTTACCGATTGAGTCGTGGAACGACGAGACCGAAGATTGCGTCATGCAGATGCTGTCTAGGATGCCGTGGTACATAGTACAGTACTTCTCTCCGATAGCAGGCGTCGAGCTCATGAAGGAGTTGGGCCTCAACTATCATCCTACTTTGGTGATGTTGAACCCACAAGGGGACATGCTAGGCAAACACGAAGTGGTGGGCATGCCCAGAATTCTTCCTATCTCACCTAGAGGTAACTCCCATTTTTCTCAGCTGCTTCCATTTTTGCATTGTTTATTTCTTGCATCTTTAATGAATACTCTTGTTTTGCTGCACATATAATATGATCCATAGATACTAAAAAAATAAAATAAAATTGGAGGTATGACATTGTAGTACAACCTCAGACTACTATGTAGAGTGCTGATTTCACTCACTAGAAAGGATACTACTTTCAATTTGTTACATGTGTATCATAATGGCTTTTAAACACGCAAACTCTGACCATAGGCTCTTCTTCATTTTAGAGAAAGAGGAAGGGTGGAGAATGAAGAAACATTTTCAAGAACCAGACGAGATTACGGCGGTTTTGAAAGCTCTGCTTTCCGGCAGCAGCGATGTCCCGTTGCTTGATGATTGTTCTACTGAAGGAATGGTTAGCTCTCAAACCCAAACGCCCAAACTCGTCTTAGAACTCTAGCTCATTTATGGTTAAGATACTATTTTTTCTAGAGACAAAAAAATAATAATAGGCTACAGCAATAGCTAGATCTCTTACAATGGCTGCAAATAAGAATAGACTACAGCCATATCTCTAACAAGTCTTTTAATAGTACAAAATAGTACAGTATTTTGTTTTTCCAAATTATGTGCAATAGACTCAATGAGAACCTCTATTTTCTCTGTTTACTTGACTTTTCCCAATTGTACTGCAGAAACAAGTTAGCATCGAAGTTCTGAGGGAAAAGTTTGTCCTGTTGCTCATTTCGGGCCTGGGAACTGAAAACCAGTTCGGGTGGTCAGAATGTCAGAGAGTATTGTCGTCAATTTATGATGGAATATTGAAGAAGGAGCTGGTCAAATTTGTATGGATCCCGATTGTAGAGCAGTGGACAGATGAGCTAAAAAGCAGGTTTGAAATGTTGCGGTCTCAGATGCCATACTACTTAGTGCAATGCGTTTCACCAGTGGCAGGCCTCAAGTTCATTAAGGAGGAGTGGTTCTCGTCGTGTTCCCCATCGGTATCCCTTGCTTTGGTGCTGATGAGCCCAGAAGGGAATGTGCTAAGCAGGCATAGAATGTCACTCATGATAAAAATAAGTGGTGGAGCTGGTGGACCCCACGAGGTAAAAGCCATTTTTACAACTCTAAACGAATGTACACATGGATATCTGCAAATGTGGACCCACATCAACTCATGTTAACATATTTATGCATAAAGTTTTGATCATAATTGATAATGTGGTTTCCAATAACATCTGAGTTTAGACATTTCTTGGGCAATTAGGTTCAAGACTACACTTTCTGCTGGCGAACAAGTAACAAAAAATGGTTGGACGGCCGAAAAAGAAACAAAACATGGGGCGAAGAGTTATCAGAGTTAGCGGAAAAAGTGGCTCGCGATCCGATCATAACGGGGAAAAATATTTCCATAAAGTGGCATTACTTTAAAAGCCGTAGGGAGCTCCGAAGGTCGTTCGGTCGTAAAGCAAGAAGTAACTGGGCTGCATTGGTAGGACCAGAACGTAGCATAATCTGCGAAGGTCCACAAATTCTGCACGTCCTACGGGCGTTCGAAAGTTGGAAGGATGATGTGCGTTTGAATCCCTTCGGGTATTGCTTTCAAAATCGCTACAAGGAGCATGTCGATAATGTTCCGGCTTCCCGGCGGAGGTAAGCATCCCCGAGCATTTGGACTATCTGGCTGCCCTTGTGTGGCGGAGGCATGTATCAACTTTAATTACTGCTAGTATCAACAATGTTAGGTACTTTGAATGTGTAGTGCTGCAATAAAAGGTGGAGAAAACACTGTCTTCACTATTATATGAGTAATCTAATGAATAATTGCAACTTTGTTAGGCAACCCATATTTAAATACTCTTCCTGATATTCACTTTTAATATTCAATTTATTAATTTTTATTTTTAATTTTTATTTTAATTGAATGTATGTTTGTAATTTTTCAAAAAAGATATTCAAACAAAAGAGAACAAGATACAAGTTGCCTATAACCTGCTTTGATATAAGACCAATTTCATTAGACCAATGGTTATCAAGTAGCTAATTTCATCATGATAATGTTGTATTAAACTTGAAATTTCCAAAAATAAAAAATAAAAAATAAAAAAGATGCAAAATCAACTTAGGTAATGTTTTAAAAGTAAATCATTTCTCTTGTGTTCTTCCCAAACTTAGCTAGATTTGTTACTTTTATGTAATTTAATACTTCATATTTATCCAGGAAAGGGAGTTTGAAATTAGTTATGTTGGGAAACACGATTAATCAAATTTTTAAATAGGTGACAATAGAATAATTACAAGTTCTTAAAGTGCACATTTATTGCATGTAATTGTAGACATTTGAGGATAATTTTCTAATGTTCCAATTTTATGTACTTAGGGAGGAGACCAACAATACGATGGGCGTGCTTCTTATTAACTTAGGGAAACGTATTTGATTAAGCATCTAAACTACTTTGAGTTTCAATACAAAGTTCTGAAAGAAAAAAATATTATTCAGATGATTTTCCAAAACGACCCAAATGGCTGCACAATTCTTTTAAGGACTCTACAAAAAATGACTTGGGTGTTATAACTTGACATTGAACAATAGCTATAAGAAAATGATACCAGAAAGTAGAGATTAATAGGCTCACCTTTAGATTAGAACTTATGAAAAATTATGAATTGATAGAAATGCATAAATTTAACTCTTGATTTAATAATTTTAACATTTCTTTATACAAAAGCTTCAGCTGTCCTATAATCCTTCATAATTGCAATCCCTGAAAGTCTAATACTAATTCATGGATGAGTAGAAAGGTTAAAAGGTAATATTACCACTTACTTTGAGAGAAAATCTGGATCCTTTTGTACTTTGAAAGATTTGTTAGCCACTTTTAATTCAATCCTAACCATCTCGCCTCCTAGAAAATTTGTTGGATGCGATAGAATGTTATGAAACGTACGATCTGATGACCAGAAACATTGGCGTTTGGTTGGGATCTGAACTTCTTTGACAAACTATTAATATTTTAAGCTATAAAATTTATAATTATTTATGGCATCCTTTCTTTTTTTAAGAAAATAGAAGAAGTTTTTTTTTTCTTCATCTTTCACTATATAAATGAGCTAGTGAAATTCGTTGTGTACCTAAGCAACCCAAAAAGGGTTTTGAATCTGGTTCTAATTGGATTTTTCTAAGTTTTTATAATTTCCATCCTGTAAGCTTACTTCGTGTAATAGAAATTGTTTACTTGAAGAAAACTTAGCTTTGTGTGTCTAATGTGCATGAGTTTTAAGTATTTGGGTTGGTGATTTGTAGATCTGTAGATTTCTTAATAGTTACACTATGTATCCATGATTTTGAACTATTATTTTAGTCGTTATATGATCAATACAATTGCATATGAAAGTAAAAAAATCAATAATCACTCAGTCACACATTTAAAGTGGTTCAGTTCAATTATGGTTGAACCTTCGTCGAGCTCCTTTAACTACAAGCTAAAAGATCTCTTGTTACTTCTTTTTTATTACAAGTGTCTACCATGATATACCTTCCACATTTCAACATGTTCCATTCTTATTGCTGCAATATCCAAACCTCCTTTAGATACCATCCAACACAAATGCAACTTCCCAAATAATCAAGCTTAAAAGCTACATTACAAACTATATACACGCAGTGCAATATTTAATAGGAAACACGTTTCTACTAATAATATTTTTCCAAGCAACTCTTAGATGTTAAAAATTGTCATACCAGCAATTAATTTTATTGCAAGACATGAATTACCATAGAAAGATTTCACTATATATATAATTTCATTTGTACAATTGTAAAGAAGATCATCAATAGGTAAGACTATTTTTTTTTAAAAAAAAAAAATTAGGCCAGAGCTGGTTGTAGAAAATGCTGAGCACTTGTGTATATCTCTTGGAAAACCGTGACTTGTAGAATATTTTTGACCATCTTCAATTGATGGGTAGATCTCTCCAATCCTTTTATAGGCAGTAAACTTACAAGGGTCAAATAAAAAATTTGTGTTGTTCTTCCTGGCACTAATTTCTAAAGTTAAAATTCCAAAATTGTATACATTCACTTTATAGGTTAGATAACCCCATAATGCATATTCTAATGTTATATAACCTCTGTACAAAAGACCATTCTATTAATTATAGTTCACTTATAGGAGATTACAAGTTCATTGTCAAACAATACCTAGAGCAAATAACCTTATGAAAGAGATTTTTCCTCTTA
Organism: Casuarina equisetifolia; assembly: GCA_028551475.1. Taxonomy (NCBI): domain Eukaryota; kingdom Viridiplantae; phylum Streptophyta; class Magnoliopsida; order Fagales; family Casuarinaceae; genus Casuarina; species Casuarina equisetifolia. The sequence continues at coordinate 26,850,192 of CM052360.1, forward strand.
GAAAATTTTTATAGGCATCTTAGCAAGTGATGGTCCATCAATAAAATTTGAATTATCGTCTCACAAGTTTGTTATACTTAAAAGTGTGAAAAATTCTATTATGAACAAAAAGAAAAGTTTCTACAATTAAGTATTACAATTCTTCATAAATACACTTTATATTCACCCTTAGAAATCATTAATGGAATCAATTATAACTATTGGTCATGCAATGATATATTAAAATATGGATTTTTTCTTTTTTTCTTTTGCTTAATTCATTGGGACAGAAGAGAGTAAAAAATAAAGATAGAATTCAACAGGTAAAAGTTAAAAAAAAGTATTGAGAATGCCAAAGTTTTTAAGCCTTGGGAAAAACTAAGTATGCAAACCATAGAAAAATATGATATACTTAGAAAAAAGCCTGTAATTATGTTGCAAATAGAAGTGTTTATCACAACAACAAAAAAAACCACTAATAATACCTAAGCCAAGACTTTTTTCATGGTACTACACATACTTGAACTCATGTGAAAACCTTAATTTCCACCTCATTTGGATCTGTCACAGGGGAAAAAAACTAAACTTTTGAGAGATAATGATGCATCTATGAAAAAAGAACAAAAATAAAGTTGGATAATCAAAGTGAAAGAAAGAGATAAAGCAAGACTACATAGTTCTTACAACTCAAATGCTAATGTGGGTATTCTCCTCTTCATTATGCTTGGTCAGCCCAAAATCAGAAATTTTAAGGTTAAGGTTCCTATCTAGCAAGATATTACTAATCTTTGTCTCTATGAATAATTTTTGAAGGTGATTCATTATGTAAGAAATATAGACTTCTCACCATGCCAACACATATTCTATGCCTTATATACCAATCTAATTTTTTTTGGTCCTCCTTTGGACTTGCAATTGGTTTATATAACCTAGTTAATTATCTATAAGATTATAGTTTAACCACTATTATTCATGGCAATTAATTTCAATTCTCTCTATATTGAAGATAATATATATGTTAAGGACAAAACACAAAGCTTTAAAAAACAAAACACCTATCAAGCTATTGTTTTCCATGTATTCATATATCAACAATAATTGTTTTCATTCAATACAACATCTGTGCACTTTCACAAGATTTGGATGGTGTAAACTAGAGATCATTCCTATTTTAGTCACAAACTCTCAATTTCCTTACTTTGATTTAGCAAAACACTGCTTAACAGTAATGATGGTGCCATCTAATAATGTGCCCTGCAGAGACAATATAACTTTCACTATTTGTAATGTATAAAATCCATCTTGAAAAAAGAAATAAAAAAGAAACGTGAAAAAGATGAAATGGAAAGAAAAAGATATCAAATACATTCATAGAAGGAAAGAAGAAATGATGGAATGGTAGAAACCCTTGTATACAGATCCAAATCCACCTTCCCCAAGTTTGTTTGTAGCATCAACATTATTCGTGATAGCCTGAATTTGCATATAGGTAAAAATACTAGTTTGCAGATCCAATCCTGTTAGCACTACAAAATAAATGTGGTTAGGATGTTGGAGATGTTGGAGATGTTGGATTGGAACAAAGCATTACAACACTACTTGGTTTCTCCAACCATCTAATACAATTGGACTAGCTTACATGGTCCATTCATTTCTTGCCTCCAAGGTAACCTTTTCATCAGAGAATTCCTAAAATTATTAATACAAGAATAAAAACCAAAATTGCCATTCTAACTGCAAGAAATATCTTCCTTTTTCCATCAAAAGGACTAAAACCTGTAGAAAGAGTACTTGAAAATAGTGATTGCAAGACTGCATTCCTTTTTTTTAATATTTGTAGCACAATTATATGCAAAACAAATCTAAAATAGAAAAGGTTCGGCTAATAACAAAGAATGAAAGAAAGGTATAAGGCAAAGATCAAGGTAAGTCTTCCACAAAGATGTACATTAATCTTCTTGCAACAAGTATAGGTACTCCACTTCATTTACTGTGCATAAAACATCTTTATTATGTCAATCTACTCCCAAAGAAGAAGACATAGAAATTGAGAAATTCAATCCATTGTAAGAGAGAGAGAGACACACACATAGGATAGGAATGTCTCAACATATTAAAGATGGAAGATAGAGTACACAACTTATATTGCTTACCAGAGTCTATGCAGATAGCTGATATAAGAGGGCTATATGTTCCTCTCTTTGGTATATCTCGTGTCCCTTTCCCAGCCTAATAAAAGCAAATCTCTAGGATTTTATTCTTGACAAGTGAGGTAAAATTTCTGATGATTGCTTTGTCAATGTCTTGGGCTTCCTTTTTAATATCAAAGTCCTTCAATACCAACACATTCTGCAACAAAGTAATTCATTTAAAAAATCTTCTATGGTAATCTAAGAAGACAAAAAAAAGCTTCTTGCATATCTATACCTGTATATAAACATCAAACATCCGTCTTCCAAGAATTTGAAAAGATCTATTGCCTTCAAATATTATTTCAGCAAAGTGAAATTTTACAAAATAATTTCCATTTGCCAAGTAGCGTGCATAATATGTCAAAGAGAGAGGGGAGAGACGAGCATTCACATATAATGAGGAATCATCCATGCTAAGCATGGAATGATTTTTTGCTATGAATTGCTTTGAGTTTCCATCAACATCCAAATGCACCAGTCAAACTAAAGCCCCAAGTATCCCCATTCATGCGAATGAACTTTGCCAAATCTCCAAGCTCTAAATCTGCTTCATACATGATGTCCCCAATGGTGGTTATGTTTCCACCACAATTTATATGCAATGAGTACTTATCTAAAAGGTATCATTTCAAGATAATAAGGCACAATTAATGACAGCAAAGATATTCAACTATGTTTGATAGTTTAATTTTGTTATTATGCAATAAAAAAGATCTAGCACATTTTTGTATAAAATGAAGAAATAAACTCTATTTTGATGTTAGCATACGTACCTTTTAAACATGGACTATACTTTATGCATTCAACACGCATTCTAGATAAAATGTAACAAGAAGAAGAATAACATGTTAAAAAAAACTGAAATGAGGAATTTGACAATAAAAAGAAAAGAAAAAGGAAAAAGAATAAGCTCATCTTCTTATGATATGACAAGTTGGATGCTTATAAATTGTTTGATTCAAGGAAAATTCTAAACAAATTTCTATTGAATCACAAACATGTTAGTTCCCTAATTAAAAATTATAATTAGCTAAAAAAGGAAAAGTTGTAACATTCAATTAGCTTGCTCTTAAGGTGAAAACATTTCTTACATGTAGTCAAGATAAGTCTTTGGTGCAAGGCTTTTGACAAAATTGTTATACGAAAGGTCTGTTTGGCTGCACAACAACAAATTTGTTTAATATATGTAATTTTTACGACCACAAAGAAAAGAAAAGCTTATTTCTTATTTCACATCATTTCATATCATTTCATGTTCATCATTGAATGACCTAATTTGAGTGGATATCATATAAGAAGGAATCTCATGATTCAAAGAACCTTTGTAGAAACACATTAGCCTATTAATCATGTGACTCAAGCTTTTCAGGCCTTCTTACCATACTTAGCTAAATAACCAACGAATATAGTTAACACCATTAATACTAATATTCTAAGAGAGGCCATTTATTAACATTATTCTAAAAGAGAATATGATCATATTATGATATTAAACGTTTCTAGAACTTCATACTAGTAATTTCAACACTAAGCAAAAACTAGTTGCCTAATGGGATTAGCTTACTAGATATGAAAACAACATCAAAACAATGGAATGAAAGTTTGACACTCTTTCTAGGTGACACCAATGAAGGACAATGAAGTTTTCACATAAAAGTCAAAAAAATAAAAATAAAAAATAAAAAATAAAAAATAAAAAGGAAAAAGGAAAAAAGGAGTAAGGTATTATGTCACCCATTGGACATGGGAGTAATGTTCCCCACAACAAAAACTTATTGAATCTTGTGATCGAGCACCACAATCAGTAAGATTTCATGTATATCTATCTAGACAAATAAGACATCATGTCAACAACTTAAACGAATAAGCTTATGCAGTCCAATATAAGTGCCATACTAGACTTTATAATGAACTTAGGATGGAAAACATACTAGCAGCTCTCTCTGCTTTCTATCCATTCTAAAATAGGCCCACTAAGCAAGATTCTTGTCAAATAGATGAAAAAAAAAATTAAAACTCTATAAGATGATTAAATTACAAAGCCTTGGTACATGACTTGTTATCATGATAGCCCATTCCAAGTGGACAAGAGTAAAATTTTTTGCCTCAGTCTCTTCTTCAAGCTACAATTCTAAAGGTGACGACTATGTCAATTTGCACTACTCACATTCCAATAACTATTAGATTAGCAGTATTATCATCTAAACTTGCTGCTAAACTAACTTTTTTATACACAACATCAATTGAACTGCACCACTTGCATGACTTAAAAACTATAAAACTACTTACAAAAGCTTAAACTATTAACTAGGTCATCCATTCAAAAAGCAGGGGGGAAAAAAACAAAAAAGAAAAGAGAAAAAGAAGAGACCACAAGCCTCTGAATTATTTAAGGAAGTAAGTTAATAAGCTTAACACACACTAACATGGCTCCTACGCACATCATGCTGGAAGGTAGCCTTTATCATGAGTTTAGACTGCTTACATGGTTTTCAATTTTTTTACATTTTCAAAATCTGGTATTTTTCCTTCCAATCTATTGAAGCTCAGATCTCTGCAAAAGAAAAAAAAATGAAACGAAAGGAAGACAAAATAAACAATTTTTTGACTGAATAATTGTAAGCATAATAGATGAGTGCTTTCTAAATGAGCAAGGGAATTAAAAGAGATGAAATTTGATAAAAATAAATTAATTAGCCAAGGAGCCCGTTATTCTTTTTGGAAACACAATTTCATTAGATCAAAAGGGAAGACAAGAGCCTACAGGAAAAATAAAGGAAAAAATAAAAACTAGTATTTTTGCAATCACTTTAACTAAACCAGTATGGTGCAAGGGAAACCATCCAAGGTTTAGAATACGACCAAAACCTAGTCTACAAGATTCTAGGATCTTTAGGCCAAGAAAACGAAAAGAGCATAAAGACTGATGTTTTTGATGCAGAAGTTCGGTGTAGAGGGGAAAATCAAGAAAAGAAAACTATGCAGTAACACAGAAAACTTTGTAAAAGGAAGTGTCAATTCTTTACCAAGGGCAGTCAACTACTACTTTTACTTTTCCATGCAAATAACCTTCTTTATTTGGTCATCAAATCAAAGTGCCACAAAGCTCTAGATTTCAAGGATTCTCAACTCCACTAAGTGCAGGTATGGATTAGAATTCTTATGGACAAATGTAGAGTAGGAGAATAAGTGTCAACACAGTATTTCTATCCAATTTGTTTAAGTTCTTTAACTAGTAGCATCAATTTTGCAATTTTTAATATGTGATTGGACCAACATTTACAGATTTGAGCTTTTAAATCATTAAGAACAACAAAAACATTTCTATTTGATGCACTATTCGCAATGACCCTTAATTCCATTATATCCATTTCATATATTTATTCCTCTCACCACTAGGATATTGATAAATAAGTTGCCTTTTAAATAAAATGAGCATGATTTTAATCCATTCTCTAAGACAAGCAATAAAACAGTTACCTTGTCTTTCCAAATCCACCTATTCCACCAACACTTGTATGGCAAACATTAAATGATTGAACCTGAGAAGCAATTGATACTTTATTACTCAATCCAACTTCTAGCCATGTCCAATTATCTTTAATAGTTGTAACTTCGTACCAATAAATGAAATAAAATAAAATAAAATATGTTAAAAGGAAACACTGAAGTTGCTCTAATTCTATTGACTAGAAATGTAAGTAAAATTTTTTATGCTAAGCCATAAGTATGGTTGTGGAGAAAAAGTTCTTTCATCTTTTAGAACAGGAGTTTTTGATAGGCAAACAGGTACTGTGCTTTCACTTCATAGGGAACTAAGATACCTTCTTTTCAACAAAACACGTAGCATGATCATGGAAACTAAGTGGGAAGTTAGATGGAGATTTTACTCTCCAACCTGACCCCGAAACTTTGAGAACTTTAAATATAATTCTAAATCAAAGCCAAACAGAGCCCTAAAGAAAACTGAGGTGGTGATGGTCATTCTTTCGAAAATATTGGTCAAAAGAAACATATCCATTCCAAGGTACATAAAGTTAATAGCATTTTGGACATACATGCATGAGAGAGAGCTGTCAACTTACTTTGAAGAATTAAAAGAGGAGGAACTAGACCAAAAGAGAGCAGTGGTTGGAAAAGAAGAAGAAAAACTTTAGTTGCCACTAGAATAAGAGTGGGAGAGGAGATAAAAGAACAGCATATTTGTAGCCAATGAAGTGGCCTTAGTAGCATTTCGTTGATAAATTTGCATTTGTACAAGGGTAAAGCAGTGTGAGAAAAGAAAGAAAAAAAAATACAAAAGGTTCATGTCTGTGTGAAACATCAAGCCTAAATTTCAAGATGCTCTCGAAAACAACTACTATAATGAAAATTAAATATGTTTAGATTAAATCACTTCAAACAGCAGTGAAACAAAGAAAGCAGCAAAAGAAATGGAAATTTTGGACAAGCTAAAACACATGGCATATACATGCTTTTCTTTACTCAATAAATGAACATAATTGAGTTATTGTAACGATATATGTGTGCCTGCTAGAGATATATCAATAGCCGGGCCAGAATACTATACCTTTTCTAGTATACCAGTCATTGCTAAATTGGCTGCCATGTTTATGCGAGAAAATCAAGATTTGCGAGCACCTAGCTCACAAACCTAGCTCGCAAATCTCAAAACTACACAAGAGAAACAGAGTAGGAAATCAGCAATCTCACAATTGAAATCTGCAAAACAGAATTCAAAAGGAGAAACAAATTATCATCTACTAAATAAAATTAAAATATTGGCTTAAAACCCATGAAGGAAACCCATTAAAGGAAAGAAGAAACAATTTGAAACTTGAAATGACAAGCGTTTCCTTAAGCAAGGCAAGCAACACAAAAGAAATACTCCTAACATAAACTAAAGGTTGAATCACTAGGACATAAAATATATTGCAAGTCGACGTCGATTGTGTGGTGTTAGCCAAAAAAAAAAAACAGAAAAAAAATTACCATTTCTTTTTCTCCCGTTGCTTTTGGCATTTGGCCAGTGACAAAACGTAACCCCAAAATAAACCACGCCACCCCCGATAGACAAACACAATATCAAGTGCAATCTTGAAACCCATGAAGGAAACCCATTAAAGGAAAGAAGAAACAATTTGAAACTTGAAACGACAAACGTTTCCTTAAGCAGGGCAACCAACACAAAAGAAATAATCCTAACATAAACTAAAGGTTGAATCACTAGGACATAAAATATATTGCAAGTCCCCGACGATTTTGTGGTGTTAGCAAAAAAAAAAAAATACCATTTATTTTTCTCCCGTTGCAGTTGGCATTTGGCCAGTGACTAAACGTAACCCAAAATAAGCCAAACCACCCGATAGATAAACACATTATCAAGTGTAATCTTCATCAGATTAAACACCAACTAAAAAGACGATCGAACATCTTTAATACATGAACGCTCGAGAACCCTCTTGCTTCAGATTACTTCTCCATAATGCACAAATTAACACGGGTTGCACTATCGTAAACCCAAGAAATCGGGAAAGAAATGCAGAGAAAAGGCACCGATCGAATCGAGGCAAAGAATCTTCCGCGCATTGAAGAAAGAAACCTTAGAAAAAAACGAAGACTTACCCACTGGCTCAACCCGACTGCTGATTGGAGCTATGGCAGCTCGCGAGGCCTAAAAAACGAAGGATTTCGAGATATTGGTTCTCTCGTCTTCCACTGAGGAGAACCAGTGAGCCAACGAAGTGAGGAGAGGAGGTATGCCCTCTTCAAAAGTCACTTGATTAATTTTTGTGGAGAACAGCTCATTGTTCTCTAGGACAATAGGGCTGACATGGCTACACGTGGCACTGGCGTGGTTTTGTCTTCTAACAGTGTTCATTGAGGGAGAGTGGGGCCTCGGGGATTATCCTACGTTAGTGATGATGAACCCACGAGGGGATTGTGCTAGGCAAATACGTACCAACGGAATGGGTTTGGAATTTTTCCTATCACCCCTGCAGGTGAATCCCATATCGTCAAGCTGCTTCCATTTTCTTTCTTTCTTCTTTCTTCTTTCTTCTTTTTCATAACTTGGTCATCATAGCCCCTACCTCCATTTTTTGCCTTGTTAATTTGCTGCATCTTCAATGAAGAATCTCATTTCACTGTGCATATAGTACTCATGGATATCAAAAACATTGAAGGTATGGCATTTTATTAGATCCTCAGAATACTAAGGATGTTGATTTCACTCATGAGGAAGAGCACTACCTTAAACATGCTGCATGTGCATCATAATATCTTTTAAACACGCAATCTCTGATCAAAGACTCTCTTTCACTTTAGAGAAAATGGAGAAAGTGAGAAGAGTGAAGGAAAATTTTCAAGCACCAGATGAAATCATGGCGGTTTTGAAGGCACTGATTTCCTGCAATGGTGATATGCCGTTGCTTAAGGAACGTTCTACCGAAGAAATGGTTAGCTCTGCAAGCACAAATGTGGAAACTTGTTTTAGAATTGCTTCTCCCACTAGAATTGAAGCTCATCTATATGGTTAAGATACTACTCTTTCCAGCCATAGCTAGATCTTTTACAACGGCTACAAACCGAATAGTATGCTATTTCACCATTTACTTGACTTTTCCCAATTGAATTGCAAAACAGGTTAGCATCGACGTTCTGAAGGAGAAGTTAGTTCTACTGTTCGTTTCACACCCGAAGATTATAGAAGGGTATCTTTTTCGGAGACCCGAGTCAATATTGTCGTCAATTTATAATGAAATATTGAAGGACCTGGTCAAATTGGTATTGGATTTCGATTGTAGAGCAGTGGACACATCGGCTGCGAACGAGGTGTGAGATGTTAGTGTCTGAGATGCCATACTTCGTAGTGCAATGCGTTTCACCAGTGGCAGGTCTCAAGTTCATTAAGGAGGAGTGGCGCCTCACAGATTGGCCTCTTTTTGTGCTGATAAGCCCACAAGGGAATGTGCTAAGCAAGCATGAAATGATACCACTATTTGTACCTCGTGCTGACCCTACGAGGTAAAAGCCATTTTTACAACTCTAATTCTGGTGCACATATTCATGCTAGCAGTTTTGATCAGAACTCATAATGTGGCTTCCGGTAACATCTGACTTTAGACATTTCTTGCGCAATTAGATTCGAGACTACACTTTCTACTGACGAGCAAGGGACAAAAAATGAGGCAAATTATTTTCAGAGTCAGTAGACAAAGTGGCTCGCCACCCGATCATAAGGGGAAAAAAAAAAATTCCGTAGAATGTCATCGCTTTGGAAGCAGCACTTGCGATGATTTTCTCGGAACGTCGTTCAATCGTAACAGGGGTAACTGGACTGCATTGGTAGGAGATTTTGGTATCCCAATCTGCAATGGTCCACGAATTCTGCACGTCTTGTAGGCGTTCGAAACTATTTGGTTAAAACAACCAACCTACCTTGATTCTTGAAAGAATCCATTTGGGCTTAGATGGACACATGTATGGGGAACAAATTGGAACTCGTGGCCGGGAACAAAAAACGTAAGGGAAGGCCTGCATTTCAAGAAACAGAAGCACATTTAGCTCGATCTGTCCTGTCGAGCTTCCTTGATGAACTTGATGCTTGGTGAAAAGTATGCACAACGTACTATGTGTACCATGGCGTCTCAGACCGCGACAATAGGGAGCCATACAATTTCATACCTGTTTTTTTAGGTCGGTCCACGAAGTAAGAAATTGTCACCAATAGAATATCACCATCATAATTAGAAGACAAAGAAAATTCATACTTTTATATATTCAAGGATAAAGTTCTTGTATTGCATGTAAAATGGATCAGTTGTAGCGTGAATCCTTGTTAATGAAATCGACACTGGATAACGTTCATAGCAAAAGGATGTAATGGATTTTGTAGGACAATGGGAAAATTTCATCTGTATTTTCATTTAAATATGGCAATGCAGGTCACTGATATTCGATTGAATGGATAATGTCATATATATTTTTTTATGTCAAGAAATTATGTTGTGCAATGCAAGTCGCTCAGTGTCAGAGCAAAATTACTCACATTTATAATACTTTTTTCAATGTGAGATTTGATATAATTATGTCCAGTAAATATGTAGAAACCATCAAGCTAGTACTTCTTTATTCTAGAAAAAGAAAAATAATCAAACAATAAAATGACATTACAATGCACTGTTAAAGTTATGGAAGCATCAAATGTCGATGATTGAGCATATAGTTTGTGTCAAAATCAATAGTAACAAGATATCAATAGCGATGATAATATTATCCAAATCAACAAGTACTTGCCTTAGTGTTGAGCGGATAGAACCCCTTGGTCATAGGTTCAACACCTCAAAGCCTGTTGCATTATCCTAAATGTTTGACACCTGTTGCATTATCCTAAATGTTTTGATTAACTGTTAGAGGGAGTCTCTTAGGCCCATGTTGATCAACTACTTTAAAACTTGAGTGGGCAAGAAGCTAGGGAAAGTGGAGGGGAAATGCTTGTTTCAGTAGGCCACTTTTGGAAGCAATGAATCTTAATGGCGGAGCGGGAGGCGCTTGGTTAAGCAAGGCGTGGGAGCCATGTGTTAACTGTTACGTGTACAAGGCTTTTGCTAGAATTAGGGAGCCATTACGTGGTAATGTGCCGTGTATTAAGGGAATAGGTTTCCGTGTAGCCACGGTGAAACGGGGAGCTAAATAAGGCCAACGGGATTCCAAGAGGTTGTGCTTTCACCTCATTGAAGACAAGGGTCTCGGTTTCCTTCTAATGAATTCAAAATCGGAACTTTCAAACAATCTCATTCTCTTGTTAAAGTCTTCCTATGTGCTTAAAATGATTACCAATAAGCCTCTTTCAAAGCCGGTTACGTATTCTTCTAAACAAGCACGTACCGTCGTCCTCTTGAGCCTCCCCGCGAGTCCTCCGCCTCAAAGTTGAACTCCCCAGTAATTGGGATTCTCCAGGCCGCTGAGGTGGGCTGAGAATTGCTGCAGAGAGATTCCAATCTTGCGGCTAATGATCGATTGGAAGTCTTGAATTCCATCGACAGGTGGACAAAGACGTTGCCAATGTCGACCTCCTGCTCCGGGTCGGTGGTCTACATCGTTGTAAATACAATATCCTGTAGAGGTTGAAACAACGCGTATAGGGGACAAAGTCGTTGAAAGTTATGCTTTTTGCATGTAGCCTCTAGTAAGAGATTATATGCTTTAGGGCTATGAAGGATGTATTTCTCAAGTAAGGATTGAAGAAATCTAACTGCAGCTGAAAGATTTCCTGCTTCACAAAACTTATTGACATAAGCAGTACAAATTTGTTGATAGTCTATCCTTATCAAATAGCTAAGAAGATAAGAAGATCAGAATTTGAAATTAAAAATGGTTGTAACAACAACAGGAGGCAATAATAGCTTAAAATTTTTTTGAAGATAAAGTATTATGTCTCTAGTATTTAATGTTTTTCTATAAATTAGATATTTGTGTTAAAAAAACATAAGAGAGAAGTCTCTAAAAACAACGAAAAAATATAACAATTTTTTACATCAATCTTGAAAACTTGTAACTTTTTATTTACTTAATTAAATTACATAACAGTTTTTTATGTCAACTGTTATTAAATTTTCCCATTTGATCCTACAAAATTTTCCCATTTGGCTTGGAAGCATTTTCTAAGGTGGCAAGAACGTCATTTATCAGGAGAGGCCTGCGTTACAAGTAAACGAGAGCTAAGTAAAAGTAAAATGCGCATGAGATGCCTTGGAGCTGTTATCATCGTGTGCTCTTACATAGCCGAAGACCAGGAAGAGAGCCCTAGTGATCACGGATAACCATCACCGTTGGGGTTACTGAAGACTCTATTTTTTTAAAAAAAATAAATTAGAAATTAACATATATTTCACTCCCAGAAATTATTTTTAAAGAAACTTAGGTAATGAGACCATTTTCAGGATTGCTCATGGAAGTTAAAAATAAGAGAATCAAGTCCTTTGATGTTAGTATAAACAAAAGGCAGGGTAATCGAAAAATTATACGTATCACTAAAATAGCTGAAACAACTTATTAGATTAATTTTTTTGCGGATATTGACATGAATGCCTCGACTAACTGGTGATAAACTCAGTTAGGAAGGTCGTAGAAATACGCAATTCTTGGTGTTTCAGCAAGACATGGGCGCGGGACCTTAGAAATGGCATTGTTTTACACACTCATTTTCGGAGCCAAAGCAATCGTCAGGATGAGGTAAGCAACACCAACAACGGCCAGTATCACATTCATCTGTACGGCACAATGTAACGTGTAATTTGCTGTCCCTGGTTGTATCAGTTCCCTCAACAAAATGGGCATGATCATTCCCTCCTTTTCTAGATTCCACATTCTGGTAGCCTTCATTCTGTGCCAAGAGAGTCACAAAAAGAATGGAGAAAAGAGCAAAGCGAGCAGCAGCATATTTGGGACCCGCCATTGTTGTCTGCGAGGGAAATCCAGGGAGTAGGCTCAGGGTCCTGCAACATTATCCTTGGACCACAATTCTTATAAAAAGAGAAGTTGAAGATGTAATGAATTTCTGTCCCTCAAGCCCATATGAAGGGAGGAGAACAAGTCAGGTGGCTAGGCAACCATGTAATCTCAACAGAAAACAGAATCTCTAATGAAGGCTGAAGATATGCGGAACAGTTTATTGGATCATGATTAGTCAAAATAGATGGGGAATGACAAAGAACCTAAGGCTGTATAACGAAAGACCCGGACAAGTGCAGCTCCTTAGAATAAGGAAACTAAGGAGATCATAGAGGCAATCAAATCGGCAGAAGGAGCTTAGTAGAGTAGTTAGATGGATATTATCTCGTTTTTAAATTCAATTTTTTTTGGAACAATTTTGAATTGCTTTTAAGAATGTTCATGAAAACAAATATCTCGGTTTTCTTTTAATGAATCCGTAAGCTTCTACCTGGGCCAAATACGTCTTCCTCTAAATAGGCACATAACATCGTCCTCTTGAGCCTCCCTGCGAGTCCTCTGCCTGCTATCGCGCTTCGATCACTTCAGAAGCACCAGGATGAGGCAGCCTTGATTGCGGGAAATCACCGCAAAGTTTAACTTCCCAATGATCCGGATCCTCCACGAGTCTCCAGTCCGCTGAGGTAGGCTGAATATCCCTGTGTAGAGATTCCGATCTTGGGGCCACAAATGATTGGAGGGTCTTGAATTCCATCGATGCGTGGACAATGACAATACCAATGTCGACCTCAAGCTCCCCATCGGGGAAAACCACACGTAAGGTTGAAGTAACCTAGCAGCAGTGGAAAGATTTCCTGCTTCACAAAGCTTATTGAGATACGCACCACAAATTTCCCCATTAGGCTTCCGAGCATTTCCCAAGGTTTAGGGTTTGCGGTGTAGGCTTCGGAGTAATATTCTGGTGGCCTTCATACTGTGCCAAGAGAATCATAAAAAGGATGTGGAAAAGAGCAAAACGAGCAACAAGAAATTTGGGAGTTGCCATCTTCGTCTGTGAGGGAAGTCCAGAGAGTAGGTTGAGTTGAGCAACATCATCCTTGGACCACAGTTCTTATAAAAAGTGTAGGTGAAGATGTAACAAATTTCTGTCCCGTCAAGCACATAAGATAGGAGGAGAACAAGTCAAGTGGCTAAGAAATGCGTAATCTCAACAGAAAACGAAGTTGTTAATGAACGCTGAAGATATATGGAACACTTTACTTGGTTATGAAATATATACTTAATTATGACTTAGTCGAAACAGATGGGGAATGATGGGTAGAAGCTAAGCCCATAAACTGAAGACCCTGAAAAGCGTAGCTCCCTAGGACAAAGAAATGAAGAAATCACGAAGGCAGTAGAATTGGTTAAAAGAGCATGGCAGAGTAGTAAGACTGATATTGGTTAGTTTTAAATTCAAATGTAAGGTTGATGAAAGAAGGATAGATTATAGGTAGAGGGATAGGCAAAATCAAATAAATGTTTAGTCACAAAAAAAGGGAAATTGGTTCTCAACTAATAGAAAGTCCTATCTTTTCCCGTCAAATAACCATAAAAAGCTTAATGATAAAGCTTGTGTCCCTTGAAATCATTAACAGAGATGACAAAATCATCTCTATTAGGACTAGTCTCTGCATAACAATGACCTATGTTTTCTTCGAAATCCTCTATGATTAGAACCAAATTCTTCAAGTTTACCCAGCTTCGCTTCAAGTTTCTCTAGGGTCTATAATGTTTGATTATCATGGTGAAAATGCCTTGTTTGAAACAAACTGAGTATAGGCATTTGGATTCAACCTGCAAAGGGAAATTGAAACCTAACAGACAAAATATTAAGTTATGAGAGGTCACTTAAACTTTCAAGCTCTATTCTAATTTTGAAACAGATTTGTGACGGGATACTTCCTCATAAATGAAATTAGTCATGCCAGAAGGTGTAATCTCTAGGCAATAAGAACAGATGTTATTGTCCACGTAAACAAGTAGGTTAAAACTTGTTAATCATTGCTGTTTCAAGTGTTTTTTCAACGGGCCGCATTATCGGACCTGCCGAAGACCTGAACACGTAATTCACAGCGTCGCGCAGCCACCAATGAAGCCCATTACCCCTCCCGCTTTCGTTGGCTCTCACGCACTCTACGTACTCTATGACCCCGTCATGTCACGCTTCTCTGCCTTCCCTGAGTGCAAGCCGCTTTGGCCCATGTTTCTCAAGTACTATTCTCTCTCAGCCCATATCTCCCGCATCCATTTTTCGAACCTGGTCCTATCCATAGACGATGTGAAGCCTAGAAAGGTCTGAACACTTTGGGTCACTGCATTTCGTCACGGAAGCATCCCGTTCCTTGGAACCTTCTTGACTGTTCTCCACAAGGCGCCCATCAGAAAACCTAACTGTTGTTCTATAACTCTTCTCGAGACTTGTCTGGGCAACATGTCCCGAAATAGGAGTGTCTCTTTCTTAAAGATATATGGACAAAATGATTTGGAAAACTATCTCAGTTCCAAACTCTTATATTGCTTATATATTCATATACTTATAGGAAGGAGGAAGTTAGTGAAATAAGGCATGGAGGCCATTTGGTAAGTGAAGCAGGGCATGGAAGGCATGTACCAAGTTTTTGATGGGAAAAACAACGTATAACATTTCCCACTTTAATTGAACCTGTGAAGAAATACTAAAACACCAACGATGTATTTAAATCACAAGTAGAATAAGCAAATATCACACTCAATACAAAAGAATTTCTACGTGAAAAAACCTCTCCAATGTGAAGGATAAAAAACCACAAGACCGATCACGGATTCCACCCAAATCTCTACTATATAAATTGTTAGGTTACAACCTAATCAAGTCTTTAATAATAGCAATAGGACTAAGATTTACTAATTCAACAATAATAGAATCACCAATGAATAGTGAAGAACAAGTTGTAAACAACAACTTAACCAAGAAAAGTTAGAGAAATATCACATATATTTTCGACCAAGATCTGCTGACTTCAAGAGCTCCAAACGACGATCCAACCGTTCACAATGAAGAACACCCAATCCCGAACCTACTAACAAAAAATCAGCTCAATCGGATCACAGATCGACCTTGATAAGATGTTTGATCAATTGCTGCGCAGGGCCTCTAATTCCTACGAAATTCTACTTTTTTCTTTTCTCTCTTTCTTTTCTTTTTGACTGCCACTCACCTTTTCTCTAAAGAAAAAATCCTATATTTTTCTTTTTAAACCTTAGGGCCACATTACCCTAATTGAACCCAATAATAAGTCCCCGAATATAGGCTGGACCAACCCAACAATTCTACCCCTCCAGCCCAAATGAGGGAGATTCTATATGTCTATTTTTCAAGCACAATTCAAACTGGCCTCATGCCGACAAAACTCAAACTTTTCTCACCATAGAGCCTTTGTCATTATATTAGAACCATTATCCTCAGTATGTACTTTTTCAAGTGCAACCTCTTTGGTTTCCATGATATCTCGTATCCAATGATACCTTACATCAATATGCTTTGATCTTTGATGAAAAATAGAGTTCTTAGAAAGACATATAGTACTTTGACTATCACAAAATAACACATACTTTTCTTGCACGAAACCAAGTTCTTTTATAAATTCTTTCATTCAAAGCAATTCTTTACATGCTTCCATTGCTGCAATAAATTCTGCTTCCGTTGTAGATAAAACAATACATTTTTGTAATCTTGATTGCCATGCCACAGCTCCTCCTGAAAACTTAATCAAGTAGCTTGAAGTAGATCTTCTATTATCAATATCCCTTGCTATATCAAAATCTGTATATCCCATAAGAATAGGCTTATCACTCCCAAATAAAAGTTTCAAACTAAAAGTGCCTCGAAGATACCTTAGAATCCACTTCACTACATTCCAATGTTCTCTTCCATGATTAGAAGTAAATCTGCTAACTACTCCAACTGCATGAGCTATATTTGGCCTTGTACAAATTATTGCATATAATAAACAACCAACAACCAAAGCATAAGGAACTCTTTCCATATCTTTTCTGTCTTTCTCATCTGTAGGACATTATTTCTTACTAAGCTTAAAGTGTGTAGCAAGAGGTGTGCTCACCACTTTAGCTTTATCCATACAAAATCTTTGAAGCACTTTCTTGATGTACTCTTCTTGAAACAACCATAACTTCTTGGCTTTTCTATCACGACTAACTCTCATACCAAGAATTTGCTTTATTGAGCCTAAGTCTTTCATTGAGAATGACTTACTTAACTCCTGCTTCAACTTTTCAATTCTTGCAGCATTCTTACCAACTATAAGCATGTCATCTACATAAAATAGTAGAATGATAAAGTCATCATCTGAAAACATCTGTACAAATACACAATGATCAAAGATTATCTTCTTATAGGCTTGCTCCCCTATAAAAGACTCAAATTTTTGATACCATTGTCTCGGTGCTTATTTTAAGCCATATAAAATTTTCTTTAGCTTGCAAACATAGTTCTTTTTATCTTTTTCTTTTAAACCTTCTAGTTGCTCCATATAAATTTCTTCATTTAGGTCACCATGAAGAAAAGTAGTCTTTACATCCATTTGCTCAATTTCAAGATCAAGACTGGCAGTTAATCCCAAAACCACTCAAATTGAGAACATTTTCACAACAGGTGAGAAAATCTCATCATAATCAATTCATTTTTTCTGACTGAAACCTTTAACAACTAGTCTTGCTTTGTATCGAGGTTGTGAAGAATTTTCATCATGCTTCAATTTATAAATCTAATGATTCTTCAAAGCTTTCTTGCTCTTAGGCAATGTCACCAACTCAAATGTTTGATTATCATGCAAAGATTTCAACTCATCTTGCATTGCATCAACCTATTTTTTTTTTTATCCACATCCACTGTTGCTTCTTCAAAGCTCTTAGGTTCACTTACATCAATCAACAATACATATTCCTCAGTAGAATATCTAGAAAATGGATGGCGATCTCTAATAGACCTTCTCAATGGTGGAACTGAAGATAGATTCTACTGAACATCAACAACATTATCTGTCTGAATGTCACTATTATTTGCACCATGTTGGTCATTCTGAACTTGATCCTGAACATCATGCTGAATATCACTTTCAACTTGTTCTGGCAACTGTTGCTGTAAATCATTTAAAGAAATTAGATTAATATCAATATCAATCTTAAAGCCTTGTGACATATTCTTTTCACTCTGACCAATATCTGTCATATTTTAATTCTAAAAAAAGACAACATCACGACTCCTCATAATTTTCTTCACAACTGGATCATAACATCTGTAACCAAATTCATCAAAACCATAACCAAGAAATATACATTCTTGTGTCTTGACATCTAACTTAGACCTCTCATCCTTTAGAATATGAACAAATGCTTTGCAACCAAATACTCTTAGATAATTATAGGAAACATCCTTGCCAAACCAAACTCTATCTGGCATATCACCATCTAAAGCAACAGTTGGAGATAGATTGATAACATAAGCTGCTGTAAGTAATGCCTCACCCCAAAATGTCTTTGGCATGTTAGCATTTGAAATCATGCATCTAACTCTCTCAACCAATGTCCTGTTCATTCTTTCTGTTATACCATTCAACTTAGGTGTTTTTGGAAGTGTCTTCTGATGTCGAATATCATGTTGCCTACAATACTCATCAAATGGTCCAATGTACTGACCACCATTGTCTGATCGAATACATTTCAACTTCTTTCCAGTTTGCCGCTCTATTGAAACTTGAAACTGCTTGAACACATCTAGCACTTGATCTTTTGACATCAAAATATAAATCTAAACCTTTCTTAAGTAGTCATCAATAAAGGTCACAAAGTAGGATACTCCACCAAGCGTCCTCGGGTTAATTAGGCCATAAACATCTGAGTGTAATAACTCCAAGAAATCTAATTTTCTTGAAGGAGGGTGACTATAAAATGAAACTCTTTTCTATTTTCCAGCTAAATAATGTGCACACTTCTCAAGTTTTGCACTCTTAATCCTAGATAACAAGTTCTTTTTTGCCAACACATTCATGCCTTTCTCATTCATGTGACTTAACCTTTTATGCCATAAAGCACTTGTATTTCCATCTTCCACTATATTACAAATGTCCTTGGAAATCTTAGCTTGAAACAAATACAAAGAAGATTCTTTCTTGCCTTTAGCCATAACTAATGAACCCTTAGTAAGTTTCCATTATCCATTATTGAAGATATTGCAAAAACCTTCATCATCAAGTTGTTCGGTAGAAATCAAATTCAAGCGAATTTCTAGTACATGTCTAACATTCTTAAAAACCAACTTAGATCCATTACGAGTCTCCAAGCATACATCTCCCATACCTGAAACTTTAGCTAAACAATCATTACTCATTTTCAATATACCAAAGTTTCTAAGAGTATAAAAAGTAAAGAACTTTCTCTTAGAAGTAATATGAAGAGAAGCACTACTATCAATTACCTAACTTGTCTCATTACTTGCAAAATTCACATTATCATCATAACACACTATAACAAGTTCATTAGTAGCTGCTGTAACTCGATCATTATCATTGTTGTCCTTCTTCTCCTCACTTTCATTAACTTTCTTCTTCTCATTTTTACCTTTACCATTTTTCTTTTCATTTTTCAGCTGGAAGCAATTTTTCTTGATATGACACATCTTGCCACAATGATGACACTCTACATTTTTATGCCATGATCTAGACTTACTTCGACTTTTGTTATAACCTCTTGGACCTCTACTATGACTTCTCCCCCTATTTTCAACAACCAAAGTTGCAGAATGAGACAAAGAACCCTGACTCTTTCTTCTTATCTCTTCATTTAAAATACTAGTCTTGGCAAAATCCATAGTGACAATTCCATCGGGAGTAGAGTTACTCACTGACATACGAAATGTTTTCCAAGATTCTGGTAAAGTACCAAGTAACCAAAGTCCTTGTACTTCATCTTCAAACTTCATATTCATGCCTGAAAGTTGATCTAACATTCCCTGAAACTCATTCAAATGATCAGATATGGATTGCCCATCTTTGTATTTCAAGCTAATAAGTTGCTTCATCAAATACATTTTATTATTTCCAGTCTTTCGAGCATATAAAGATTCAAGTTTGTTCCATAGAGTCTAAGCATATGTTTCTTTACTAATGTGATTCAAAACATTCTCATCTACAAATTGTCGAATGAACCCGCATACAATTTTATGCTCAAGAGTCCAATCGACCTCATTCATGTTATCTGGTTTAGTTTCACTAAACACCGGTAAGTGCCAATGCTTCACATAAAGCAAATCTTCCATCTTACCCTTCCAAACATGATAGTTTCTTCCATTCAAACTAATCATTCTATTAGTGCTTAGTTCCATCGTTCAATCAAATTCAAAGATAAAATAACCACAACCTAAGCTCTTGATACCACTCTGATGGGAAAAATGACGTATAAAGTTTTCCACTTTGATTGAACCTATGAGGAAATACTAAAACACCAACGATGTATTTGAATCACAAATAAACTAAGCAAATCACAATCAACACAAAAGAATTTCTACGTGGAAAAACTCCTCCAATGTGAAGGATAAAAAACCACAGGACCGATCACGAAGTCCACCCAAATCTCCACTATATCAATCGTTAGGATACAACCCAATCAAGTCCTTAACAATAGCAACAGGACAAAGATTTACTGATTCAACAATAATAGAATCACCAATAAATAGTGAAGAACAAGTTGTAAACAACAACTTAACTAAGAAAAGTTGGAGAAATATCACCCAGATTTTCGACCACAATCTGCTGACTTCAAGAGCTTCAAACGATGATCCAACCGTTCACAATGAAGAACACCCAATCCCGAACCTGCTGACAAAAAATCAGCTCAATCGGACCACGGATCGACCTTAATCAGATGTTTGATCAACTGCTGCGCAGGACCTCTAATTCCTGCGAAATTCTGCTATTTTCTTTTCTCTCTCTCTTTTCTTTTTTACGGCCACTCACCTCTTCTCTTAAAGAAAAAACCCTATATTTTTTCTTTTAAACCTTATGGCCACATTATCCTAATTAGACCCAATAATAAGTCTCCGAATATGGGCTGGACCAACCCAACAGTTGCTTCTGGCTTTTAGAAGTTCTTCTGCACCCATAGTGACCATGCTGCCCTAATTGAAGAAGGAAAGCGTCTATTTAATTATGCACTAGTCAACGTCGTTGCAATTAGAAAAGTTATCGAGAAATATGATAAGGTCTGTCCACCCCCCTTTCTGCATTGTGTTCTTCAGATTTAGATAGTCTAGAAAGTGGCAATGCATTTGGTTTTGTGCTGTTTTTCTTGATGTTGTCGAATAAAATTGTAAGCACAGAACTACTGCTCCAATCACCAGCAGACCTTCAAGCGCCAAGCCCAGAGAATGCAAAACTGAAATACATCGGAATCCCTGGTTTTACGAGCTTATTGCTTTCCACATCAGTTCAAACGAAAGGAAGGTCAATTCAGAGGAGGCATCAGCGTCGCCCGAGAGAATTAGCCTTACATTTAATGATGAAAAACCATCACTTATTTGTGAGCTCTCTGACTCTGCCAAGCTTGATTTTGATTTGACTTGCTCCATATGCTTGGTAAGTTCACGTTGTGTGGTATCAGCCAGAAACCAGTCGAGTTCCATGATTTTGAACAACGCTGATGGTATACTTTTGCACACCTTAGAGAAATTTCCTTGTTTGTTTATGTCAGGAGACAGTGTTTGATCCAGTTTGTCTCACTTGTGGCCATATGTTCTGCTACATGTGTGCTTGCTCAGTCGCATCTGTGTCCATCGTTAATGGATTGAAGGAGGCGGAACCTAAAAGGAAATGCCCCTTGTGCCGCGAGGTAACTCAAAAATTTCATCATATTTTTCTCCTTGACTTAATATATAAAGGTTGCGTTGAAAACAAAATTTTTGCACTGCAAAAATATGATCTTTAGATAATATTTAAATAGATTGTAAATAATGTATCTAACTAGTAAATTTACAATTACTATGGTTAAATCCATGAAATATTTGTAGTACTTTTTTATGTCTAAGATTTTTTCTAGTAAATATTTTTACACCTACAATTAATAGTTATTTGAGTAATAACATTCCCATTATTCCTAAATTAGTAACATCCTTTCCGGATCTCAACATTCTCATATTATCTTTTGAATTAAACATTGATTTTTCAAATCACACTCTGTTTCATATTATTTTATCAATTGAAGCTGTTACCTTCCAATTTGGCATAAACACATAATATGATAGATATAAATTTAATCTATAGTTTTTGTAAATTTTAATTTACTTTGTGCATGTCTAAGATTGACACTTCATTACTTCACCTATTACGCTTTCAATTCACTCATTCAAATGAAGTTGATAAGGAAATAAATACTCCCAATTATTTGTGGCATTATAGGGTCAATTATACGCCACATATTAAAAATGACTATTTTATTATATTAAAAAGAAAAAAAAATAGAATTACTAAAAGGTGTGAGGTGGAATAATGGTGAACAAAAGGTAAACAAGCTATCCCTAAACCCTTTGAGAAACAACTCATACCAACTTTCATACTTTAAAAAGATGTTGGAATATTTGAATGTGATTTGGTTGATCTTTCATTTGATGAGCTATTTAACCCTCAGCCTGAATTCCATCTCTGTAATTTTGCTTTTTCTTTTTTAAGTTTTTACATTTAGTAAAAAATTATGAAAGATGATGGTGAAAGCATAAAGTTAATTGTTAAAAATAATATTCCCTATCAATTAGAACTATTTAGGATAAATGGGGAGATTCGGCTGCCACTTCTTCAAGACAAGTGGCCTATTCCAAACGTGCCAGGGTGCACGGTCAAGGACAGTGTCTAGGGAGTCAAGGCGGTTGAATTTGAAGAAGAAAAAATAATGATGAATTTAACACCGTATAAACTATTGGTTTTGAGTTTGATTTTTAACTTCAAAATTTATGCTCCACTTCAATTAAATTATTTAATATACTTTAACACATATGAAAAGTTAATCTTTTAAGATCAGTTGTGTATAATACCATTAACCTAAATTATTCCACATGATCATTTCATTAAAGAATATGTAAAATAAAAAATATAAAGAAATCCAAAATGAATTATTAGTTTAGAAACCTCAAATACAAAATAAAATTACATGATGAGTCAAATGTCTGCTCCCAATCGAGCTAAATACTTGTCAACTTAACAACATGCTTTAAATAAAAATCTAAATTTTATTGAAACTTTCCTTCACATTTTACAAAATAGCTTTAGCTTCTCTAGCTATTTTTCCACCCTTTCCAAGTTTGATTTGCAAATCTAATAATTTAGGATAGACATGCTCAATATGTTAGACAATAAGTTTTAGCTAATTGTCCACCTTATGTATCTATTTTAAGGTGTGGTGTTTGAGCCCACCTATGCTATCATTATAAATAATTAGGATTTTATCCCTATTTAAAAAGAAAAGAAAAAATAGTCAATATGTCAACACTAACCTATTTATAGTTATGCACCTCTCCTTGACATCTAGATCTTTTGTTACTTTATCTAGTTACTGTTGTCGTAGTATCTTCTAATTTGTGTTAACCTAATATTTTATTCAACTTACCCGGAAGCCTGCACAGTAACAAAAACTTTTTGCCAATTCTTTTCTAAAATAATAGCAACGAACACAAAGCCAGATTAATTTAAGCCACTAATCCACTAATCCCCTAATCCCTGTATTAAGATCTTAAAGTTCATATCCAAATAGGAACCGGGTATTGTATTTCAGGAAGGAGTTTTCGCAGGTGCTGTACACTTGGATGAGCTGAGTCTTTTATTAAGCCAAAGGTATGTTGCGCACTAGATTTGTGTCCTTCTGTTTGAGGCAACCAACGTCGTTGCCCTTCTTCGAGTTTCATATTCCTGACTCTTTTACACCGTCGGAGTTCTTGGCCGCTTAGTAGTTCCTTACTCTACCATCCATAATTAAGCAGATGCCAAGAATACTGGGAGCAGAGGCTTCAGAGAGAAAGAATAGAGAGGATTCAGCAGGCAAAACAGTACTGGAAGAGGCAATGCCGTGCATTTATGGGCGTGTAATTATGCAATATCATCATGTTGTTCTGATATAAGGTAAACTATGGGTTTTTTCTATGCATCCAAAGAGAAAACTGTGCATAAGTTCGATTTACTTGTTTTTTATGGACATGGGCTCGCCAAAGTTGAAACCATCGTTAGCTACATATATATCATCAATAACCAATAATTGGTTATATTTGTATGTAGCTAAGGATGAATTGGCCAAGTTGGCGTGACTTTGATGATACTCTCTAAGTACATAATGTTTTCTTCTCTTTTTCTAGATTAGTTGTTAGAATAACCCAAAAAGTAAAACCTTTATCGACTATGTGAGATTCTAATGCGTACTAGGCTTTTTCTAGAATTACGGGGCTATTGGGTGATAATGTGCCCCGTATTTAGGGAGGAGCTTGCCGTGTAGCCACGGTGAAACGGGGTGCCATATAAGGCCAAAGCAATTCTAAGAGAGGGAGCTTTTCGTAATCCAAGAGACCAAAAGGTTGTGTTTTCACCTCATTGAAAACAATGGTCTCACGAATCCAAAATCCCAACATTCAAATACTCCCTTTCTCTTGTTAAAGTCTTCTCATTTCCTTAAAATGAATACCAATAAGCTTTCTTCAAGACCAGTTACGCGTTCCTCTAAGCTGGCACGTAACATCTTCCTCTTGAGCCTCCTTGCGAGTCTTCCGCCGGAGGAAGAAGCAGACTTGCTTGTGAGAAACTGCCGCAAAGTTGAACTTGCCAGTGATCAGGATCCCCCGCTAAGTCTCAGGACCGCTAAGGTAGTCCGAGCATTGCTGTGAGAGATTCTGATCTTGCGGTTCATGATTGATTGGAAGGTCTTGAATTCCATCAATGGGTGGACGATGACGTTGCCCATGTCGACATCATGTTCCCCGTTAGGGAAAAGCACCGGGAAGGATATGCGGCCGGTGAACACCATCGTTGTCAATAAGTCGTGAAGCAACGTGTACAGGGGAACAAATCGTGAGCCTTTTTTTTTTCTTTTCTTTTTGGGTTTTCTAAAAAGGTTGAACTCAAGAGTCCCTGATGTATGAACAATTCTTTGAAAATTAGAGACAAAAGCTGAAGGTTATGCTTTTTGCATGTAGCCTCTAGTAAGAGATTATATGCTTTAGGGCTAAGCAAGATGTATTCGTGTTTCTCACGTAAGGATTGAAGTAATCTAGCACCAGCGGAAAGATCTCCTGGTTCACAAAGCTTATTGACATAAGCAGTACAAATTTCCCCATTGGGCTTCGGAGCATTTTCTGTGACGGCATAGCCATGATAACGGAAAAGTTTGCTCCCTATGAAGGGAATCTGAGTTCCAAACCCCGAAATCGCCCAAAGAGAGGGGGGGTTTATCTCGCGATATTCGGAAATGCGCATGAGATGCCTGGAGGCTGTTATCATTGTGGGCTCTTACGGTTTCGAAGACCAGGAAGAGAGCCTTAGCGAACACGGATAACCACCACCATATGGGTTATTGGAGACCTTTTTTTTTTTTGCTTTTTGGGTAAGGAATGAACGTGTATTTCACTCCTACAAATGATTCGTAAAGAAACTTAGTATTGAGTTAAGCCACACCATTTTTGATGTTGCTCACGGAAGTTAAAATAACATGAGCAAGTTCTCTGACGTTAGTGATAATAAGTGGGCAAGGTAACCGAAGAAATATACGTTTAGCAAGAGACATGAGACGCCATGGTATTACTAAAAAAGCTGAAACAACTTATTAGATTAATATTTTTGCAGTCACTGACATGAATATCTTGACTAACTGGCCATGAACTCAGTTAGCAAGGTAGTGGAAGTGACGCGATTCCTGGTGTTTCAGCAGGACGTGGGCGTCGGACCTCAGAAATGGCATAGTTCTTCACAGGCAGCTTGTGCGAGCCAGCAATCATAAGGAGGAGCTACGCAACACCAACAAGGGCCCGGTTCACATTTACTTGCACGGCAAAATGTAACATGTATTTTATCGTCCCCGTTTATATCACTTCCCTCACCTAAATGGGCATCACCACTCCCTCCAATTCTAGTTACAACATTTTGGTAGCCTTCATTCTGTGCCAAGACAGTCACAAAAAGAACGCAAAAAAGAGCAAAACAAGCAGCGGCAAGTTTGGGAGTTGCCATTGTTGTCTGAGAGGGAAATCTAGGGAGTAGGCTACTGGTTGTGAAGATTATCCTTAGACCACAATTCGTATAAAAAGAGTAGGTGACCATGTAACAAATTTCTGTCCTTGAAGCACATAAGACAGAGAGAGAACAAGTCAAGTGGCTAAGAGACGCATAATCTCAGTAAACAACGGTGTTGCTAACGGACGCTGAAGATATGCAGAACAATTTACTGGATTATGACTTTGTCAAAAGAAAGAGGAGTGACGAAGAAGCTAAGGCCGTGTAACCAAACACCCTGACAATCGCAGCTCCCTAGAATAAAGAACTGAAGAGATGGCAAAGGCAGTAGAATAGACTAAAAGAGCTTGGTGGAGCAGTTAGACGGATATTGGGTAGTTTTAAATTCAAATGTAAGGTCGATGAAGGATGGATGGATTAGAGGAAAGGGAAAGGCAAGATCAAAAAAGTGCTCCAAATAAAAAAAGGAACTTGGTTCTCAATTAAAAGAAAATCCTATCTCTTCTTGTCAAATAACCATAGCTTGAACAGTATGTTGTTGTTAGGTGTCCATTTTGTTCTCCAATTTCCAAGAAAAGCCTCCATGATTAAAGCTTATGTCTATTAAAATCATTTTCAAAAGATCAATTTTGTTAAGAGGACTAATCTCTACATAATAATGATGTAAGTTTTCTTTTCAGTCCTCTATAATCAGAAGAAAATTCTATAACTTTGCCCTTCTTCACATAACGAAGTCTTTGAGACAACTTACCGTATATTTCTCTAGAGTTTGCAATCTCTAATTATCATAATAAAAAAAGGCCCTTATTGAGAAAAAAAAAGAGTATAAATTTCTGGGTTCAACTTGCAAAAGGCATTTGAAACCTTACAGATTGAACATTAGGGAATGAGAGAGCATTTAAACTTTCACATTATATTCGGATTTCATTTACAAAACATGAACCTTGGTGTGGATTACATGTGAAACATATATATGATGAGATGCTTCATCATAAATGAAATTAACACTGTGGGTAAGCTTCAAAACAAAAGGTGTAACATCTACACAATAGGAAGAGTTCTTTTATGTTTTCCTTTAAATAAGGCAATATTGTTGATTCATATTTGATTAAACAAATGATATCATATAGCAATTTTTTTTTTTCTATTTCTAGCAAAACATTATCTTGTATGTGAAGATACAAAAAGAAAGAAACAGCATCTATCCAAGTTTATCACCTATTCAAGTTCATCTTAATGAAATAGATGAATTTATAATACTAAAAGTAAGAGAATTTCAATTATGTATCTTGACATTAAATAAAATAATACATGGATCTAGAGAGATCTTTTCAAGTTACAATAGATTATCACATTTACACTTTCTAAACTTTCTTATTGTTGGAAAAAGATATATGAGGAATTATACTAAGTTAATGTTAACTTTGTTATACAAATGTTTTCTTATGTTATAATTAGAGAATTTCAAATTTAACTTTCTTTTATATGAGTTGTAATATTGATGTCCTTGAGTCTTATATTATCTTGTTTTTAGATGAATAAACTCATATATTATTTTTTAAAAAAACAAATGCAATGGAAAGGAGGTAAAGATGTGTCATTTTTTTAAACAAAAGCAATAAAAGTGATTGTAGTATATATTAAGACTTGTGATTTTATTAAACGTTGTTGACATTAAAGCAACAAGAAAGTAGAAAAGGAGAAATAGATTAACACTTGAGAATCATTGTCCACATAAAGCCGAAGGAGTAGTTTAAAACTAGTAAATCGTGGTCCTTCCAAATGTTTATTCAACGGGCCGCGCTATCGGACCCGCCGGTGACCTGAAAACGTAAGTTACGGCGTCGCGCACACACCAACGAAACCCAGCCTCCCTCCCGCTTTCGTTCACTCTTACACGCTCTTCGTACTGTACGACGCCATTTTGTCCTATTCCTCTGCCCGTCACCTCACCTTTCTCCGCCTTCCCAAAATGCAAGCCACTTAGGCCCATGTTTGTCAAGTACTATTCTCTCTCGGCCTGTGACTCCCGCACCCGATTTTCATACCCGATCCTATCCATAGACGACGTGAAGCCCGGAAAAGGTCTTAACACTCTCGGTCACGGCGTTTCGTTTCAGAAGCATCACGTTCCCTGGGACCTTCTTGATCGTTCTCTGCACGACGCCCATCGGAGAACCTAAGCGTTCTTTTGTTACTTGCAGTCTTCCCGCAATTTGAGTTTGCATGACGCTAGGGAAAGTTGGGAAGAAATGCTCGTTTCAGTGGCTCACTTTTTGAAAGCAAAACATCTTAAACAATCTTAATGGCGGAGCAGGAGAGAGTTAGTGAAGGAAGGCATGGGAGCCATGCGTTAAGCGAAGGAAGGTATGGATGGCATGTGTCAAGTGTTACACGTACAAGGCTTGTGCTAGAATTAGGGAGCTATTGCGTGATAATTTGCAACGTATTAAGGGAAGAGGTCACTGAGCAGCCACGGTGAAACGAGGTGATATATAAGGCCAACGCAATTCTACGAGAGAGCTTTTCGTAATCCAACGCAAATATTTTTTTCTTTTTCTTTTTTTAATAAGGAATGAACATATCTTTCACTCCTATAAATGATTTCCATAGAAACATAAGTAGCGAGATAATTCACACTTTTTTAAAGATTTCTCACGGAAATCGAGAGTAAGAAAACCAAGTCCTTTGATGTTAGTGATAAATTGAAGGCAAGGTAACTAAAGAAATATATGCTTTGCTTCCGCAAGTTTATTAGAAAGTTAAAGAAGAGAGGCACTATCAAAGTGAGAGACATGGGACGACAGGATATTACTTGTAAAAGCTGAAACAACTTATTAGATTAAGTTTCTCAGTCGGAAGATCATGTAAATGACTCTATTCTCTGCGTTTCAGCAGGTCGTGGGCGCTGGACGTTAGAAATGGCATTGTTGTACACAAACATCTTCTATGAGCCAGCAAGTGAAAGGAGGAGCTAAGCAACACCAACAAGGGCCCTCTTTACATTTCTTAGTACGGCAGAATGTAATATGCAGTTTACTGTCCCTGGTTATATCAGTTGCCCCAATTAAATGGGCATCATTGCTCCCTCCTATTCTAGTTCCAACATTCTGGTAGCCTTCATACTGTGCGAAGAGAGTCACAAAAAGGATGCAGAAAAGAGCAAAGTGAGCAGTGGCAAGTTTGGGAGTTGCCATTTGTTGGAGGATTAAAATATTCAGTCTCACATTGGGTAAGACGATAGGAGAGTCTGACCTTATAAGCTTCCGCTAGCAACCCACTATTGCACAGTTCTGTGTTTTAGTTGGGCCCTTCGGGGGAGTGTTAGTGTGGTCCCTCTAGACTGGTCTCACCTCTCACCACGCCCAACGTGAGACTGCGGGGGAGTGTTGAAAGATTAAAATATCCAGTCCCACATTGGGTAAGGACAGTTCTGTGTTTTAATTTGGCCCTTCAATTTCTAATACCATGTTGAAGATGTAACAAATTTCTGTCCCTCAAGCAAATAAAATGAAGTCACTAATCGATGGTGAAGTTATGCAAAACAATTTACTGGATAATGACTTGGTCAAAACAGATTGGCAATGACGAAGAAGCTGAGACAGCGTAAGCAATGTCCTTGATAAGCGTAGCTTTCTATGGATATACATTCCGTACCTTGCTAAAATGCCGATATTTATTTACCAACCACACATTGTCTAACTAAGCGGATTCTTCCCAGCTAAAGAAGAGATCTTGGTAGTAAGTAATTTGCAGAGGCATTAGAATCGGTCAAAGAAGCTTGGTAGATTAATTATAGAGATATTAGCTAATTTTAAATTCAATTTGATAGGGAATAATTCTGAATTCATGTTAAGACTATTGAATTTAGATTTGGGTTCACCTCCATAAATGATCGAGTTCTCTGACTCGATAGTTTTTTATTTATAAATCAAATAACTTCAGTTCTAAAAAATGAAGTTTCTTTGAAATGAGGCTTAGGAGGTGACGTCTCTCAAATGAGGCTTAAAATTCTATCTTTTCTCGTATGTAGAATGCGTAAATCAAAGTTTCCATTGGATCTTAATCCAATTTAGACCCAAGCGGTCCGTTACGCATTTGCAAACGCAAGCACATAACAAAAGACGCACTAACATAACCATAAAAAATGAAGATGTCTTTGATGTTACAATGAACGAAGAGTTGGACCAATAAAACATTTAAATTCATATAAAATATTTGAGATATTTAAATTTCTCTCTATGATAGAAATTTAAACCAAAAAATTAACAAGAATTTTTTTTCTTCAAAGAAACAGGTTTAGGATTGCTCTCGACGTTGACAACATCTTATAACTTAGCATCATAATCATTCTTCCGTTGGTAGGATAATACCAAAGATTGTAAGAGACGAATGAAAAGTTTATATTAAAATTATAGCGTCTCTATATAGTAGAAAACACAATATTCCTTCGCTTGCACTTAAGATTACTAAATATGTTTCATGTCTCGACAATTTACTTCTGCTTTCATCTAGAAAATCTTTGACATCATGAAAAAATGAGGGAATTTCTTGTGAGATTCTGATTGAGAAACATTATGTCAAAATCTACAAATAAGAATATTAAACATTGAGTTAGCTATAAACTATCATGGTGTCACATTACATGGCAATACCCTCAACTTAGAAATGTGGAACTTATTGCTCAACATGCTTCCTCACCATAGTAATTATATCAATAGATTATCTTTGTACTATATTATATGGGCAATACCCTAGACTTAGCCAATGGGATCTGGTGAGGGTGTTAAGAGGAATACTAAACTCTAGTACATATTAAAAGGTTCATTATTCAACCAAAGAATCAACTCTAGAAATGATAGAACATATTATCTTATAAATAGAATATTTAATAGTTTTTTTAGTAATGTGAGACTTATTGCTCAACATATCTACTCATTATGATAATCATATCATTGGACTATTATAGTGTTGCACTACATGGGCAATATTCTAGACTTAGCCAATGAGGGCCCATAAAGATGTTAAGAAGAATCTTGTGCTCTAACATTATATTAAGAGGTCTATCATCTAATTAAAAATTCAACTTAAGAGGTTGTAGAACTTATTGTCTTATACATAGCATATTTAATAACTTCTTTTACCACGTGAGATTTATTATCCAATTAGAATTTAAGTTAATTTCCTATTATTCTTGTTTAATTTGTGCTTATCAAATTTTTTCAATATGTAAGAAAGTATTAACAATAAAATTCTTATATAAAAATAAATAATTTTTAAATAACTTTTAGATATAAAAATTATCTCTTTAATTTATAAATTGGCTCCTACCTCATTGCTTTCTTAAGGCAAGAATTCATGAATTTTAGACTTTTAACATATACATTATTTATCAAATAAAGGAAAGGAGGCTTTCACCTTTTAGAAATTGTGCTATTCAAACCTTGAGTTTAACATGTACTTGAAGTTTATTTACACTAAGCGGTTCTCAAGCAATAGAATGTTGGTTTATATAGAAGATAAAGTTCCTCTCTATCACATTCCATTTATCTTATTTAGCTAATTAATCTCTAATTTAGCTTTCTCTGCACTCATTTATTTTTTCTTTTTCTTTTTTATTTTTTGTTTTTTTTTTCTGAAAGCCTAGATTTCTTAGAAAAATATATCTGAATAGCTTTGAGCACGCATCTCTTCAAATCATCATTTTTAAATAATGCAAGGAACAAAATTTGTGTTGAACTTGAGTTCAAACCAGAAGATGGAGATGGTTAGAAATTTCATTGGCCTATAAACAAAGCTTGTTCATGGGCCCTTATAAGCTTGTGACAAACCATCACACTCTATAGCCAATATCCTAAAAACTCATTCTATGGCAGCTTGCACTTTGGCTTAACTAAGGTAGCCCTTTCTTAAGTAGCTCAATCTATAAGTTACTTCCTCCATGGTTCAAATTTGGGATGTGATGCTAGTTTGGATACCATTTGCAGTGTGTCTTAACTATTAAGCTAAATGATGTAAGCCTAACGATTAGTTTTAACATATTTCATTTGAATATTATCCTCAACCTAAACCTCATAAACACCAGCCATTCATAAGCCCCCTAAGCTCATGACACTTTGGCTTATGAAAGATTCCATCCTAGCTTCCAAAAGGAATGGAGACTTATATTATATCTTGTTCTTGTTCTTGTCTTTGTTTTTCTTGTTTTAATGCAAAAATTTCTTTAAAAAAAAAGATATTTTCCTTTATACTCATTCAAAGAGTAAAAAAAATCATATGGATCACATATTGATTGATTAGAATGTCAAGTACATGAACACAAAAGGAGTTAGATAGACCTTAGAATTAAAGGTCTATTCTCCAATATACTCTTTATCATCTCTTGATTTTACTTTGTTTATCTTATCTTAATTTTATTTTCAATGTGAAGATGCCATTCAAGATTAAATTATCTTTCTTAATACCCATTCAAGTTGGAAATAGGGTTGTTAACCATGTGCTAATGTATGTGCAAGACATCAACTATGTAAATGCAACATATTTTTAGTACACTTTAATTATTGTTTAATCTCCCTTTGGGAAAACATTCTAAGTTTGCTACTACTTTCAATGGCTTCTATCAACTTTACGAGTGAGAAGAAAGATGAAAGGACAAAAACAAAGGACAAAAGCTTCGTAGCATTTTGTGTACTCACTGATACCCCAAGGGAATCATTTTTTGGAATCTTTAATGGATTTTCTGTCCTAATGCTGTTGTGTAGTTCCCTGAAATCTTAAGGGAATCATTTTTGAAACTCGAACGTTGAACCTTAAGGAAATTACTCTTTCTATAGATGCGAACCACTTCGGCCGAAATTATTTCCTAGAACATGCTAGGAACAAAATATTGCAAGAAGATATAGAGGTCCGCGTGCATCCAACTAGGACAAAATATTGCAAGAAGCAAGGGAAAAACCACATTCCCGGATGCTTACGTGCCACGTTGTAAAATTCATTTGCAAAGAAAAAGCTAGGTTGGAACGACCTTAAAATATTTGGACGGTTTGCTCTATCTAATAACAAGAAAGTAACCATTTATTAATGAATTAGATGCACATGTTGCGTTCGGAACTTGAACTTTTTTAACAATTAAATATCATAGAGTCTTTGTTTATTCTAACTAGTTTTTAAAATGAGTTGTAAAAGAAAGAAAGAAAGAAAGAAAGAAAGAAATATTAAGATAATCAAACGATGAAGATTCCTCACTTTTCGACGCTGGTGCATAAATTTAAACAATGAAGACTTCAAAAACTCAAAGGTTGTTGTGGAATATTTCTACCAGAAAAGACGCGCGAAACATGATAACACTAGCATGGTAAAATATCTCGACGCCGTTCTTGAATTGTTCTACTAACCGCTGTTGGCATTTGGACTCACGTCAGACCTGCCACGCCATCATCTATCAGGAAATTTCTTCGAAGTTGCGAGATCCATCGCATGTAACATGCTCGTAAGTGTCTTATAATATTGGTGCCCATCATCAAACGAAATGCAGATTAAAAAGACACCTTTGGCCGGTTGTTCTTATAATATTGGTGCCCATCATCAAACAAAAACAAAATGCAGATTAAAAAGACACCTTTGGCCGGTTGAAATTAATATTAAAGGTGAGTATTGTCCTATATTAAAAGCAAAATGATGAGTCTTTGGTCTTATAAATAATGAAATTTATTCATCTAATGTTTTAAGGTTTTAAAATAAGCCTTCATACTCTAATATAATATTAAAGTCATGATGAACATTTACTTTGTAATCCCACATGCTTCAAAGGTTTGATTTTTTTTTTACATACAATGCTTATATTAGTATACACAGTAAAAGAGTGTTAAAGTTGGATTTGTACAAATATTATAAGACAGAACAGTATCATATGAGCCCCAATCTATCATTCATTAGAAAATTGTCTACCATTCCTCACAAGTAATGATCTTTTTGAATACAAAATGGTATCAAAAATCAATTCTATCAATAGAAGAGATCAAAGCCCAGGTTATAGTAAAATTAAAACAACTAGAATTATTTAGTATTTTCTTTTATATTTAAGTCTCCAAATAGATTGTAAATCTATAGTGTGTTAAACAAGAGCAACATTAGTATAAACAAGAGCAACATTTTTTTTTCACCAAAAAAAAAAAGATAGCAACTTTAGTGAGTTAAAATTCCTTATAGAATACTATTTACTAGAAAATAGTTCAAATAAATACTTATTTCTATTTAAGATATCCATTGTTAATATGCTATACGTTACATTATCGACACCAGTCTGTATTCTCTGTATTTTACCTTTTGATGGCTCGGTTGACTGGCACTCTTGGAGGTTCATCATGTATATTCATTATTACTGTAGGAGCTCATGCTTGCAGCAGTGGACAACCCTTCCATTTGTGTAGAATGGGTATTTGCCGAGATGCTGAACCAACCAAAGATCCTCCAAAAAGCGGTGGAAGAAATTGATAGGGTTGTGAAGGAAAAGAGGTGGGTCCAAGAATCTGATATGCCCCATCTCAACTTTGTTAAGGCTTGTGCAAGGGAAGCTTTTCGACTCCACCCCAATTGCACTATTTAATGTCCCTCACGTCGCAATGCATGTTATGATTGTTGTGGACTACTTCATCCTGAAAGGGAGTCATGTCACCTTAAGCCGACATGGGCTTGGCCGCATCCCTCGGGTTTGGGAAGAACCGTTAAGGTTCAAACGTGAACGACATTTCAACAAGGATGGATCATCTATTGAGTAGAGGGTCGAACTTGTAGAACATGATTTGCACTTCATTTCATTTAGCACGGGGAGGCGAGGGTGTGTAGGCATCACGCTTGGCAGTGTCATGACCATGATGCTTTTGGCAAGGCTCCTTCAAGGGTTTTCGTGGAATTTGCCACCAAATGAGGTGGTCGACCTCATTATGGCTCAACCTTTACACGCCTACGCAAAGCCGCGTCTGGTTGCTTCTCTCTACCATGCTTAATTACAAAGAGCGCTTCCACCATACATATGTGGTTTACAACCTTGCGAAGCCGAGATTATGAGCTCTCTTATACTATTAAACTTTTCTGATGAGTTTTATGTTTTAAACTTTCTTAAATTTGTATCTGTTTAGATACTATTCTTGAAGTATGACTGTTACCAAGGTGGTAGAATCAATAATAACTTTGTTTTCGAATCTCTTTCAGCTTGTGGACCAGTTCATTGCTGAAGTTCAGTCCCTTATCACTAGAGAAATAGTGCTTGAATGGTAAGAATAACAAATTTGGACCAAATGGACGGCAAATGACGACTTTAATTAAAGTAATATAAATTCAATCGGAGGTTTTTGGTTAAGAGAATCACTGTACAAATTGGCTAATCTTCAAAAAAAAATTGAATTAAATGTTTCCCATGCTCATTCATTGAGATAAATGGCATGGAATCCTCTCCCACATGCCAGATTCAGGTCACCGTCAACCAGTGTAGGAAGCAGTCCTCTCCCTCGAAAAAGAGATATGGGTGCACATGGGTTTCCAGGGATTTGCTGAATTACAATCTTCGCTGATGTGGCTCGGTTGGCCTGCCAATGTGGATGCTCACATGGACCCCATTTCCAACACAAAACATGACAAGATCAAAGAGATGTGCGGGCACTCTGGCTTCCACGTCTCTTCGTTGTCACTGCGTCCTTCTAGGGTGTGCATCCTCTAAACCTTTTCAAACTCTTTGGACTCTTTTCTTAGGTTGCGCGTGAAGAAGTTGACCAAACCAATATCTTTTAATGACTTTGTCACTCGAACGTGATGGTGTTTTCAAAGATGATTAGATTTTTGTTTTCTTGAATCTCAACTAATAGCTATCCTTCGTCTCCCTCTGGTTTCAAACTATGGTGCAGGCTGTTCATCAGGCTTTTTGTTTCTTGATCAAGAGCTTTAATTGACAATATTTTGGGGGCAATTACAAGCATGCTTGAATCGGTGTTTTGAATGTTGCTGCTCAAATGTCAAATAACTTGAGAGTAAGGTCCCTTGTTAGTGACAATTAGCTACTGGTCTTTATCTCTCTTTTCAATTTTCTAGGACTTTTATGAAGGACAAGACGAAACTATGAGCCACCTCATAGATGATGTCTGCATATGATGTCAACAACAACGTTTTTTGCTAGCCATCCAAGCTACTGCCGTTGGGATCTTTGTCATCGTGAGTTCTGTCAAACAATCGCATGATGATAAAGGCAATCAGAAACCAAAAAACAACAAGCACTAAGGAGATGCTTGTTGAGAGATTGGTAGGTTCTGCTCTACCTAATGACAAAAAGAGCACCCTTTATTAATGGATTAGACGCACAACTTTCTAATTTTGTAAGTTAACACTTGCCCATTTCAACTTGACACATTACCAACTAAGTATCTCAAGTTTTTGTTTACTCTAATTGTTAAGATTAGTGGAACAATTAGGTTAAAATGTATGATTGTAATATCCTATTATAAGTAGATACATTTATATAATTGTAGAAGTTATATTTTTTCTATAAATATATAAAATATAGAAGAACCTAATGGGAAAGTCACTTCAATAAGTGTTACTTTATGGGGTAGTTAATTGTTATTTGGCTATAAAACCTCACAAGTTTGTGATGAGTGCTTCATGAGTTCTATGTGATAAGAGAATTTTATGAGATGTTGCTCATTTAATAAGAAGAAAAATAAGAAAAATCTATGAGAAATGACTATAGAGACACAAGATATTATTTTGGCCCAAACCTCTATAAATTTACTTGTAATTGAGTGTGTGGGTTTGTGTTGTGTGTTTAACTCATACGTAAGTGATGATGTGATTTGATAAATCTCCAACTTTGATGCAAGTTCAAAATTAAGGCAAAAAAGAAAGGAAAATTTCTTGAGATAGTTAATGAAATTTTATATGATTTGTTTACCAATTATAGGACTAAAATAAATCGAAAAAAAAAACTTGCAATTTAGCATTTTGCTACTTTTTTAATAAACATAACTATAAAAATTCTATTTTCTCTTTTTTACTTTGGCATAATAAGAGAAAAGCCTAGAAGATCAATGACGGTTGGGAGAAAGATTCCGAGGTTGAATTTAGGTTTTGACATAGCAAGTGAATAAGTAATCCATTAGAAAAATCAAATACTATGTTTGAAAGGTCTCTTCGCTTAGTAACTTGTTACTGTTAAATCGATTTAAAATTAGAGCAATTTCTCTTCCAAATAATAAAAAAAAAACTACCATATAGAAGCGTTTTTGAACGTATGATGTGAGTACCATAATTAAAGAAAATTATTGTCACATTATAAAAAGATACGCCTTTTATTATATGACAAAGACGATGTATTTTACCAGATAAAGTAATAGATTATATTTTTTACATGCAAGACTATTATGTGTTTTCCGTTTTGTAAATAATCACTGTTGGATAGGTAAATGTCCGGTTCCACCCCAAGAAATAAGGACAAATGGCACTTGTTTAGGAGGCCCATCATTATTTTTATTTTTTGTACAGGTGGTTTTCTAAAAGAGTCCCATGATGTCATAAATATTCACAATGTAAGAGCCTAATAACTTTTTAGCTCAATATATTGAACTCGAAAAAATGAATCATCCCCCAATCATAATTGGAGAAATATTTTAATAGGGGGTCAACTTTTAAATAGTTTATTTAATCTTTAGTCTTATATTGGTCAACATGCCATTTTAGTATAATTTATTTGCATAAGTCTTGAAAAGTATAATCCTAAACACAAATGAGCGGCAATTTGATGTGGCGAATGAGAAGAGAAACTGTTTTTCCGTGTTTGCAGAGCTAATCATTTTTTGGTTGAACCCTTAATAGGAGGTTGCACATGATTAATGGCGAAAATCAATGCCTTCAAAACCACCTAGATTTTGTCAGGCGTTTGTAAAACTTTCTTCACTCTCCTTCTTACGGTTACTTTCACTGTAGTAAAGAAAATATTTGGTCAATTTTCTTGTCTATTTAAAGCATTATATTACATGTGAAACAGTGTTGTTGTAGTATGCTTCCTCATAAATAAACTTTCTCAAATAAGGTTTTAATCAATTTCGTTGGGCAATTGGAAGAACTATCTATTTTGTCTCAAATAGATAATCCTGGTTATTTGCATTAGATTAAATAGATAATATCATATACCAATGTAATGCTATCAAGACATTATTTTGTAAGTGCAATGAAGGAAAATCTTCAACGAAGACATGGAAAGAAAGAAACAATAAATAAAAGGGAAACATGTGAGAGTGTTCCATATTATTAAAGAAAAACAATAAAAGAGATTGTCCGTGAAGACCTGTGAAATGTTGTCTACAAATAAGTATAGGAGTAGGTGAATACCTGGAAAAACTATCCACACAATCCAACAGGTAAACAGCCAAAAAGGTAGTAGGTTAAGAGTTATGAAACATTGTCCACATGACTCTTAAAATAAAATGAGTAGGTGAAGACTCATTAATACAACTAAAAAAAAAAGATAAGTTCCCTACAAGTTTAATTACTCTATGAGTTAATAACTGTTCAAGATTGCTAAGAATATTTAAATTAATTTTTTATTAAAAATAATTAGACCACATAAAAATTCACACTTTTTACTCATTTAAAGAGGAAAGAATTACAAACAAAAAAAATAAGAATTACAAAGGATTTTTGAATAAAAGATATAGCCTTTAGTGTTTTTTTAAACAAGGTCACTTGATTCTACTTTACTTGTTTTCATGCAATTATAACTCTTAAGGGAAAGTATGTCTTAGCTCTAATTAGAAGAGTAAGACAAATGAATTCAAAAGAAATTAGATAGGCTTATAAATCAAAATTCTAATCATTAATATACCTTTATCTTCTTTGATTATACTTTATTATTTTATTTTATGTAGAGACACCTCTAATAAAGATAAGTATGACTTATTCTTTGAGTAAAGATTGTAAGATAATATGAATACAAAATGAATTAGATAGACCTATAGATTGAAGTCTAGTCTTTAATATACTTTTACCTTCTTGGTGATTGTACTTTTATTTTTTTAACACGTAAAGATGCCATTCAAAGATTGAGTTTGTTTTTTATATTCACTCATGGTAGATACGTGATTCTTAATCACACTCTCATGTTTCCATATTTATTTTATTATAAATCTAATCCAATATTTTTCTAATTATATTTTTACTATTAATCTTCTTTGATCTTCGGCAAATGCATGCATGAGTTCTATCGTGCAAGAAGACGCATTAATACAACTAAAAAAAGAAAAGTCTCTACAAGTTTAATTTAAAAAGGAAGAAGATATGTTTGATATTAAAATGAGTTAATAATTTTGTTCAAAATTGCTAAGAATATTTAAACTAATTCACTATTAGAAAGAATTGGACAATTTAAAAAATCTCTCTTTTTACTCATTTAAAGAGGAAAGAATTACAAAGGCTTTTTGAATAAAAGGTATAGCCTTTAGTGTTTTTTTAAACAAGGTCACTTGACTCTGCTTTACTTATTTTCATGAAGTTATAAGTCTTAAGGGGCATGTATGTCTTAGCTCTAATTAGAAGAGTAAGATAAATGAATTCAAAAGGAATTAGATAGGCTTGTAAATCAAAATTTTAATCATTAATATACCTTTATCTTCTTTGATTATACTTTAATATTTTGTTTTATGTTGAGACACCTCTGATAAAGATAAGTATGACTTATTCTTTGAATAAAGATTGTAAGATAATATGAATACAAAATGAATTAGATAGACCTATAGATTGAAGTCTAGTCTTTAATATACTTATGCCTTCTTAGTGATTGTACTTTTATTTTTTTAGTATGTAAAGATGCCATTCAAAGACTAAGTTTGTCTTTTAATATTCATTCAAGGTAGATATGTGATTCTTAATCACACTTTCATGTTTCCATCTTTTTTATTATAAGTCTAATCCAATATTTTTTAATTAGATCTTGACTATTAAATCTTCAATGATCTTCGGCAAATGCATGCATGAGTTCTATCATGCAAGAAGACGCATTAATATAAGAATGAGTTAATAATTATGTTCAAGATTGCTAAGAATATTTAAATTAAATTTTTATTAAAAAATTAGATGATGTAAAAATTCCCACTTTTTACTCATTTAGAGAGGAAAGAATTACAAAAAAAAAATAATTTCAAAGGATTTTTGAATAAAAGGTATCGCCTTTAGTATTTTTTAAACAAGGTCACTTGATTCTAGTTTAGTTGTTTTCATGAAGTTATAATTCTTTTGGGCAAGTATTTCTTAGCTCTAATTAGAAGAGTAAGATAAATGAATTCAAAAAGAATTAGATACGCTTATAAATCAAAATTCTAATTTTTAGTATACCTTTATCTTCTTTGATTATAATTTAATATTTTATTTTAGGTAAAGATAAGTATGACTTATTCTTTGAGTAAAGATTGTAAGATATATGAATACAAAATAAATTAGATAGACCTATAGATTGAAGTCTAGTTTTTAATATACTTTTACCTTCTTGGTGATTGTACTTTTATTTTTTTAACATGTAAAGAAGTCATTCAAAGACTAAGTTTGTTCTTTAATATTCATTCTAGGTAGATACGTGATTCTTAATCACACTCTCATGTTACCATCTTTTTTTATTGTAAATCTAATCCAATATTTTTCTAATTAGATTTTTGACTATTAGTCTTCTTTGATCTTCGCAAATGCAGCATGAGTTCTGTTATGCAACATTTTTGTTACACTATACTTTTGTTTCGTCTCTGTTTGCAAAAATCAAAATGGCAAACTATTTGAAGTTTGATATTATCTTACAAGGTTATGAATTCTTATCATCAGCTCCAAATGCTAGTTACAAGAGCTTCTATTTCACCAAAAATAGTTCCATAACTTCGACCACAAATCTCTGGTGAAAATGCTGTCCGAACCAGCAAAGTTCATCACGGCTGTGAATAAAAAAGCAATTTTGAAAGAGTTTGGTTTTGACCGCACCAACCCGATTGGAGGACGGCATACAATTGGAGTATTTTTCCTAAAGTCTATTTTTTTAAAAAAAAAAAAAAACCTTAGAGGAGGGACAAAGGGGTGTTCAAGACTTATAAGGTACTTCACAAATACTCATCTTTCCTATGTGGGATAAATATTTAATACTCTCTTACAATTCAAATTTGGACCAATTATAGCATTTGGATTAATAGACACAAAAGAATGTTTAACTTTGATACTATTTTGAAAACTTAAATCTATCTCTCTCTAAAAGGTCTCATTAAAGATAGAAATTTTATGACATATAAAACGCTTCACATATTATCTTCTTACAATTATGGAACTGAGTGTTTAATATATTTGACGTAGATGAAGAAATTTAAGCAACGGATGGAGGCTCTGAAACTCTATGGTTGTTGTGGTGGGCCTTCGAAACCTTAAGGGGATCACTTTCTTAGAAGATAAGTAACATCTCTGTCAAAACATGTTAACAACAATAGCTTTGCTTAGATGCGTACACGTGAGTCTTGTCCTGTTGTCGCTCACGGACTTCGTCATAGGGCCTCGCGTCAAAACATTGCATCATTTCGAGGTAAGCTCTGAACGGAACTAGAAGAAAAATTGTTAGCAGCAAATGGGGACTAGATTCGTCGAATCTAACGTGTTTGGAAGTATATGCTTATATTAATACGAACTAGGGGACAAGCTGACTGAGAATCAAACTTGTGTTTTGTAAGAGTGACAATGCAACAAGACTTTTAACAATCGCTCAAAAGGATGCTTGTGGATCAGTTTCTTGTTAAAACAAAAAAATCTGAGCTTTTTATTTCTCGTCACATGCATGTAAAAGTTCTCAATTATCAACTTCTGCAATTGTTAAAGATAATGGTCATTTTCCAATGTTAATATCTTTAATTGATAGTTTCATCATATGTTTTTCTTTT
Source organism: Casuarina equisetifolia (assembly GCA_028551475.1). Lineage (NCBI taxonomy): Eukaryota > Viridiplantae > Streptophyta > Magnoliopsida > Fagales > Casuarinaceae > Casuarina > Casuarina equisetifolia. Next base: position 26,892,051 of record CM052360.1, read on the forward strand.
TTAATAATAATTTTAAAAATAAAATTGGTTTTTTTAATATAGAATACCAGCCTAAATTTAAGTACAACGCCTCATTACTTGTGGATTAATTTTTTAAATATTATCTTACCACTTACAGAAATCTTATAATTTCTTCATATTCGGACAAGAAAACTTGTTAAAATAATAATTTTCTAACATTATTAATATTTTGGTTTCATATTTTCATTATATATTAAGATATCTTCCTTATTATTGATTTACTTCTTTTCTTTTATTAACAAAAATTAAGTACTCATCAATTGAATTATCTTAAATCTTTGTTTGTTCTAATTTATTATTTAAATTAAGTACTCATCAATTGAAAAAAATGGAGGATCCTACTTTTTCACTTTAGGACGTTAGCAAATGATGAAGACTTCGGAAACAACGAGGAAAGGTTGCTGCCCAACCTGTCAACTGACTTGGGAGTTGGGTCCCATGTGAGTGACAATCAGAAGCTAGTCTTTGTTTATTTTTATCTATTTATTTAAATTTTCTGCGACTTTTACCGAGTTTAAGGACAAACTCTGAGCTGCCTCATCTGATGATGTTTGCAAATGATGCCGACGACAACCGCCGTGGGGATGTCTGAAAGCGTGAGTTTGATCAAACAAAGTATAAAGACAAAGGCAATTGGACACAAATAATAATATAGCATGAGCAAATGCTTGTTGATAGATTCGTAGGCTCCGCTTTACTTAACGACAAATTGAGCACCCACTTATTAATGAATTAATGATTGGTGGGCGATTTCACAACTTGAATTTTTTTACTGTATAGATATGTTATTCTGTTAGTCAACTTGCGGGTTCTAACCGTACGAATTACCAATTAAATATCTTATAACTTTTATTCGTAAGAGTAGCTAGGTCTTACATCAGACTTGCCATCACATAATAGCGTAATCAATCTGAGGTGTTTGGGTCTGTCCTGCAAAGAATGAGAACAAAAATTGCTAGACGCTTTGATTATGACATGCATTTAAGGTTGTTGACAGAACCAACAAACAAGTAGAACCAAAAGATGACACGTTCCAATAAAACTGTGGTTCATGTTTGGTGGGATTTACCCCTACTGTTTCACACTTGTACCAAATCTCCAATAGGATTCTTATCATCAAGACGGCGGCCAGGAAAGGATTTGATATGGTGACAACGGATAAACATGGAGATAATAATTAAGTAATCGAGGCTTGTGGACTTCCAAAACATATTCTTATTTAGATGACTAGGGAAAAGAAAAAGCAAAATAATAGTATCATTGGCTGGCCAACCTTATATAAGTAGACATGGTACAACCCCTGATCTTAGCTCAAGCAATAGATCAAACAAATCCTAGTATCTGTTAGTCTGTCTCCTCTCAATCATGTCTACTTCATCCTTAACCCTTGTTAACCAAAGTTCTCATGATTATGCTACCTTCAATAAAGCTTCTTTCCATTTAACCATTATCTCCCTCCTTCTTGGCGCTTTCATCCTAATCTTTTTTCTCATATTCAAGTCAAAAGTCCAAGCAAAAACCAAGCAAAGACGACTCCCTCCAGGCCCAACTCCATGGCCTATTGTGGGAAGCCTACCTGAATTGTGGAGGAACAAGCCTGCTTTCCGATGGATACTTGGCCTCATGGAAGAACTCAATACCGAAATTACTTGGCCCAACATCACATAGAAGGCTACTCAGTAAAAGAAATGAAGAAGCTGATAATCTTGTCCGATTTGTTTATAATCAATGCAAGAATACAATTGGTGTTGATTCAATTGGTTCAGCTGTGAATGTGAGACTGGTTACACGTCAATATGGTGGCAATCTCATTAGGAAGCTGTTGTTCAATAAAAGATACTTTGGCAAAGGAAGCACAGATGGAGGGCCTGGAATTGAGGAAGTAGAACATATTGAATCACTTTTCACCATACTTGTTCATCTCTTTTCTTTTGCAGTGGCAGATTTCATCCCATGCTTAAGACCATTCGACTTAGATGGTCATGAGAAAGTGGTGCGTGACGCTACGAGGATATTGAACAAATATACAGATCAACTTGTTGATGAGAGAATGCAACAATGGAAAGAGGAAACGAAGGAAGCTGAGGACTTACTTGATGCTTTTATTTTGGCAAAGGATTCAAATGGAAAACCAATTCTATCAACAGAAGAAATCAAAGCTGAAGTTACAGTAAGATAAAAATGACTAGACTTAACCTTGATTTCTATTTGGTATTAGGAGAAAAGTTGTGTGTTTCCTCTTATATTTAAGTTTCTAAAAAAGTTTCTAGTGTTTGCTTGTCCTATGTATATATAAACAAGTTTAAAAAAAAAAAATTCACATGTCCTTATAGAATATTATTCCGCGGTAAATAGTTTAAATGAATGTTTTTTTCTAATTTTTACTAAATATATTTTTCATAAAGTTTGGGATAATAGTAAAAAAATAATATTATATTTTATTCTTCATATTTTACCTTTCATGGGTCTGATAACTGGCACTCTTTGAGGCTCATCTTGTGTATCCATTGTTTCGGTGCAGGACATGATACTTGGAGCCGTGGACAGCCCTTCCAATTGTGTAGAGTGGGCATTAACCGAGATGTTGAACCAACCAGAGATCCTCCAAAAAGCTGTAGAAGAAATAGATACGGTGGTGGGGAAAGAGAGATGGGTTCAAGAATCTGATGTGCCACATCTCAACTATGTTAAGGCTTGTGCAAGGGAAGGTTTTCGACTCCATCCTGTTTCACCATTTAATCTGCCCCACGTTGCAATGCAGGATATGACTGTTGGTGGCTATTTCATACCTAAAGGAAGTCAAGTCATCTTAAGCCGATATGGGCTCGGCCGCAACCCACGAGTTTGGGAGGAGCCATTAAGATTCAAACCAGAACGGCATTTCGACAAGGATAAGCCACTGAGTGAGCAGAAGGTGGAACTTGCAGAACATGATCTGCGCTTCATTTTATTTAGCACAGGGAGGCGAGGGTGCGTTGGTAGCACACTTGGGAGTGTCATGACCGTGATGCTATTTGCAAGGCTCCTTCAAGGGTTTTCATGGAGTCTACCACCCAATGAGGTGGTTGACCTTACTGAATCGAAGAATGACATCTTTAAGGCTAAACCCTTGTACGCCTATGCAAAGCCACGTTTGGCTACTTCCCTCTATCCTGCTTAACTATAGAAGGGTTTGCCAAAATAAACTTCAGGTTATGAACTTTCTAGTACTAGTAACTTTGGTTAGATGGGTTTTGTGTAATAAAACCTCTTGGCTTTCTGTTAATTAAAGTCATAAACATGAGGTTATGAACTCTCTTGTACTAATAACTTCTGTCAAATGGGTTTTGTGTATTAGAATCTCTTAAATTTCTGTTGGTTGAACATGGACTGGTTTAGTGCTGAAGTTCAGTCTATTATCGTTGGTGAAATTGTGTTTCGATTGCTTGTTGATGGTGAAAATAACAATTTCAGATCAAATGGATAGGAAATGACTGCTTTGATTAACTGAAATAAAAGGAAAAGAACTATACATTCAACTGAAGGTTTTGGTTTAGAGAATCACTAAAAAAAATGGCTAATTTGTAAACAGACTGTGGATTAAATTTTTCCCGTTTCCTGCTCTTTCTCTGGTACCAATCCCTGTATTATTTCCTCTCCACATTAAGCTGTCTTTCCAGGTTGTGCAGCCTCTAAACTTTTTCAACTTTTCAGACCCCTTTCTTGGGTTACAAGTGAAGAAGTTAAACTAACCAATATCTTTTCATGACTTTCTTACTTGAACGTGATGGCGTCTTCCAAAGATAATTGGAATTTGAAGAACTTGAGTCTCAAACAATGGGTATCGCTTTCACTTCTATCGTAGGTTATTCAGCACTCTTCTGTTCGACTGGTGAAGACTGTTATTCAACTTGTTATTGGTCATTAATAGACAAAATGTTGCCGCTCAAGCCTTTTTAAAGGACCCGATAGTTGGGTACCTTATATCATAACTAGCAGCTGTCTTTGTTTGCTTAAATTTTTTGTGACGTTTATCATGGATGCGACAAAACTATCAGCCACTTGACTTGATGATATGCGAAAACTATCAGCCACAAAATTTGCTGGCCATGCAAGCAAGCGCCATTGGAATCTCTAGGCACATGAGTTTGGTCAAACAAACGCATAATCACAAAGGCAATCGACACAAAAAAACAATGGATACTGAGCAAATGCTCGTTGGGAGTGAGCACCCATTTATTAATGAATTAGGTACACAACTTGCCAATTTTGTGAACCCAACTTGCCAATTCCAACTACGCGCGTTAGCAATTAGATATTTCATAGTCTCTGTCATTCTTATGTAGGTTCTAAATCAAGGTGACCTAATCCACTTCGACTAGGTCGGAATTACTTTTCTGGGCTTAGCCACGGTGGGGCTGCATCCTATATGCCCCCGCATTTTTGACAGCCCACTACAAACAAAAGGCAACCTTCTTCGTTTACCCTCAAATTTAGTATTGCCTTGTCCTTTGGACTACTTGCTCCAATAATTTGGCTCAAGCCATGATTGTTTGGATTGGCCGTAAATTAGTAGAAAATTTTCTGATACATAGTAAGTGTCAATCAGCTTACGATGGATATTCTATAAAACCACAGCTTTGTCCCACCAACGTTTATCTATAAAATTTAGTGTTGGTCATGGGTGCCATGGATCCTCATCGTCAGGAAGGGGTGAAGTCCATGTTTAAGTTGATTGTATGGTTGGTAGAAATGGATTGTAGGGCGGAATCTTCAAAAATATTACATTTTCATTGTATGTTGATAAAACTTGCTTAGCTCATGGGCGTACTATATCCAACATTCCGGTATTTGAGCTAATCTCTAGAGATTTGAAGCCAATTGTACACACTTTTAGAGAGCGGAATTTTGGTGTGGATAGATCGGTAAATTATTGCCACTTCTTTTTGCATGTACAAATTTTTGATCAATTAGGATCCCTGCCAAGCTTATGCAAGAATGCTTTTAGGAATGAGTAGCTTAGCTTACAAAATTATAAGCCTCTATAGGGTTACACATATATGCTACCCTTAATATATTTATTTTTTAATTCATATACACTTCAGTTGAAAATTTGATATATTGGTTCCTCAATTTTATGTTCTAGGGGTTAGTTTTAGGCACTACCATTTGTATTTGCATGAGGTATGATTACTAAATCTAACCTTATTTATTTTAATAAAATGTATCAAGACACGGTCATGATTATTTATATAAAATAAAAATAAAAAAAAATAAAAAGAGAGAGAGAGAGAGAGAGAGAGAGAGAGAGAAGACTCAAAGATAATTGTAAATAGTCAAAAGCATTGCATAACTTCCATGCAAAAATCACACGGCAATCTAAAGCATAACATAGTTCGGTTTTGTACAAAAGAGCTTAGCTAAAAAATCAATTGTATTTATTAACACGAAAACCTTGAATATGGCATAGTAATTGCAAGATAATAAAAATATGTATTAATTGATGAAAAAATGATAAATTTTACAAAAGCAATTCTTAGAGAAACTAAATTAATCACATTCAAAACTTGTCTTTTATTCAAAATACTAATCTTAAAATACCAATCTTATTGGCTAAAATCAAAAAATAGTATATAAAAGAGTATCACCATTTAGGAATATTAAATCTTCTTAAATGAATGTTTTGTTGTGTCATAATTAAAGGATTTCAAACTAGATTTTTTCTTAAATGTAGTGTAATGTTAAGATATACCCCTAAACTTTTATTATTAAATATCAAAATACAAAAACATAAGGGCATACCTTAGTAGTATAAAAATCATTGCATCTATGAAAATATAAAAGTTAGAAGTCTTTAAATATCACTCAAAATGACATTTTCTTGAGATGATTTTATATTTCTAAATAAAAAAGTTTTCTTTATACTACTTTCTCTACTTTTACTAAGAGAATAAGAATGTTTTCTTTTGAAAATGTCTTCTACTTCATTTAGGCCATATATAATAAATGCAAACTAAAAAAATATCTTTAGAAGTTTAGCAACCAAATTTCTTCTTTTAATTTTTTTAATCATTTATTATAGTTCTTTATTTTGTCCCTAATATACATTGGATTCCATATGGGAAAATAGAAGACATGTATCTTATAAGTATTAACCTTTGTGCTATGTTATTCTTAGATGATAAATTCATATATTCATAAAGAAGAAAAAAATAGTCTCGTACAAGTAGAATTTCATGTTCTTAAATAACATATGTATACAAAGTTATCAATCAATTTGCCTCTTTCACTTTTTTACATGCGTGATGAAGCTTTCATTGGGAAAAATTAAATCCTAGTGAGTCTATTTTAGTAGATGCTTTTGCATCTCTTTGAATGTTTTCATGTGATTTTCATTTTCAGTTGAAACATTTGTTTATTCGAAATTCTTTTACTTATTAATTTGTATTTTGTGACTTTATTGATGAGAAGCATTGGATCCACGGCACACAAACATAGTAGAGACCTTTAATTAGCATTGGTTTAAACTTCTTGATGGGAGAATACCCTTTAATATTCATCTTAAAGGAACTTAATTTCATATTAGTCCTTAGTAATAAGCATGTCCTTTTTTGGAAACAAGAAAACGAAAAGAATTAAAAAAAAAAATCCTGTGAACCCTACTAATACACTTGATGCTCAAATAGGACTTCCATGTATCTTTTTTCATACTATGCTATAACTTGTAATTAACATCCAACAAGCCTTAAACTCTTTAGTAAATAGATTGTAAAACCATGTATCTTATAAGTTTTTTACATGGTCGAACTAATTACAACTGCTTTTTGGCTTTAATGTTTTAATAGACCAAATTGAACATAGATTGAATAAGACCTCAGTATAGAAATAAGTGAAAAAAATTTGTAATTATTCATCCCTCTTTATTCCCCTCAGCGTGAGCTTTGAAATCTTTTAAATTTTTTTTAAAGACTAGGTGATAGATGATTAGTTTAAACAATTTTACACTACAAATCCTCTATATATGATATTTCACCAACAAAAGAAAAAAACAGAAAAAGGAACTTCCTCACGTAAACCTTAAACGAAAAGTTCCATGTTCTTAATGGGAACAGTACATTTGAACACTAGTTCTTTCTTTTGGTTTTGCGCAAGGAAGAATGCTGGAAAGTATAGGTCCAATAGTAAAAGATTGGATCTTAGTATCATGAGATTAGATGTTCTTGAACCCGGACTAATTGGTGAGTGGTAGTTATCGCCTTCCGATCTTAAGTATCTGTTTCAAATTCCCCTACCCCTTTTACCTGAAAAAAAAAAAAAAAAAAAGAAAGGTTCTCATATTCAATGATGGCCTGTCGTGTTGTTAGAGAAAAATGGATACCTTTTTTCAAATGGATCGAGGTCTTTGCACGCTAGTGATTTCCTCTTTTTTTTTTTTTTCAAAAAACAAACAGAAAATGCCCTAGAGAGCGTTAAAATTAATTGTCTTACAATTCAATTTTTTTATGGTAGGATTAGATGTTTGCTTTTTTATGAGGGAAAAAAGAAACGTGTATCGGTTGATAGCTTAGATTTTACGGTAGGCTTTTCACATGTTCATAGAAATGGATGAGAAAGATTGCTAATGACTAAAGATTGACGCCATGAATCTTTGTTGCTTTTACTTATCTTCATGATGGGTTATTCTTTATGAATGCTTATCTTCTTTTTGAATCTTTGTTCCTTTTACTTGTCTTCATGATGGGCTTCTCTTTGTGAATGCTATCTTTTTTGTTTTTTCTTTTTTTGAGGTATAGATTCTTAACCTAGTATGAGAGAAAAGGGAAATGAGAAATCTTTAGTAGTTTACTTCAGTAAGAAGATTCATTTTGCTTATTTCTTTTAAATCACCTTGTTATTGCTAAAAGGTGAGAGGGAAAATTAATACTTTTTATATGGGTGGATCTTTTGTATTGATTTTTTTTCTGTTTAGATGGTATAAATAATTCTATTCATAGTGTAACATCTCTTTATCAACCTTAATTCTTTCCTTGTATTAGAGAAAGAGAAAAAGGTGCTACTTTTGTGACAAAAATGAAAAGTAATAAGTTAATGGTATACTTAATGTGAAACATGTATTGCATAAATAAATTATCCATTTTCTTTCATAAAGAATATATAATCTAGAAAATATATGTTTGATCATTTACACAATCTAATTTGTTTTATTATAGGTTTTAATTTTACTAATGATATACATTTACCAAAAAAAATCCAATTTTTTTCTCCTTTTATTAATAGATTCATGTCAAGTCTCCCCATTAACTTTTAGATTGGTCATCTCAGGTTTGGTAGGCCTATTGTAATCGTGTCGTTTTTCTTCTTAATTTGTACACAAGTGATGGAGATGCGGCATTCAACTAGTGATAAACCATGTAGGATTGTATGTGTTACAATTGAACTCCAATTTCACTATCAAGTTAATCAAAGAGACAACTTCAATAGTCAAAGAGATTGTTGTATACGGTGCATAAATCTTCCCAAACTTAGAAAACAAAGAAAAGCCATAGAACACTATTGTTCACCAAGAATTAGAAAATAACATCCACAAGTTTCATACAAAAGCTACAAAATAAAAGGATAGTACTTCCGCATGAGAGATCTTGAGGGATACGAACACTACAATTGTATAAAATAATTGAGCTTTACGGCCCCGTGGTTCCCTTGACCAAGCCACTACCTACAAACTTAACAGTCTTGGACTGAAAGCCACATCCGAGTGAATAAAAGAAGGCTATCTTGAACCTCATGCGCAAATCATTGTGGTTGAGGAAATAACAAGATAGAGGGAGAATAAGCATGTCACTATCTATTCTCAACAGCATCAGAAAGCTATGGCAAGATTGGAATGTGCGGGGCTCTGTTGTCTTAAGCCTCTTCCTGCAGGCAGTTACATATTTTTGCACCCGTCAGACAACAACGAGAAGCAAAATGGTGCTCATGTCTGTTTGGATGGCATACTTGCTTTGCGATTGGATCGCTAATGTCGCCCTTGGACTAATCTCCAAAAGCAAAGGTGATGCTAGTAAACAAAAGGCAGGAAGTGATGAGTTCACGGCATTATGGGGTTCCTTTCTCTTGCTGCATCTTGGCGGCCCCGATGCAATTACTTCTTTTGCTGTCGAAGACAATCAGCTCTGGCTAGGCAATTGCGAGTCTCCTTGTTCAGGTGATGAGCACTGCTTATGTCTTCTATCTATCTTTTCCTGAAAACAGGACATGGATTCCCGCTGCCATGGTATTTGTTGCGGGAACTATTAAGTACACAGAGCGGACGTATGCTCTCTATCTTGCAAGCTGAAGCCGCTTTGGACGTTCAGTGCTGCCAAAGCCATACCCTGGGCCTGATTATGTAGAGGCCTACAGGATGTACTCATCGGAGGGTCTAATCCTTGATCCAGAACACTCCACGGGGAAGACCAATGGGGTGCAAAAGAAAGAGGTTGAGAGTCCCAAGGACACTAATTCCAATTCTTTGAAAGATAAGGTAAAATTGCTGCAAGAAGGATTTGACCTCTTTCAAAGCTTCAAGGTACTTATTTTGGGGTATCTTTTAAGCCAAGAAGACCGAGAATTGAGCCGACAATATTTCCTCACTAGAAATGCAGAAGAGGCATTTAAATTGATTGCGTATGAATTTAATTTCATGTATGATCTTCTCCACACAAAAGTTGTAGTTCTTCGTAGCCGAACTGGATACATCTTCCGCTTGCTTAGCATTTCTTCAATCTTATGTGCATTATTGGTATTTTCTTCAGTTGACAAGCTATTTGAGTCTCATGAGAAGTTCAATATCAAGCTTTCTTACACCTTGCTCGTGGGGGCGTTAGCGCTTGAGGCCGTAAGTGTTCTAAAGCTTATTTTTTCTGAATGGACTCTTGTTTCCCTGAACTTCAGCTGGAGCAAATACATTGCAGCACCCATTTTGGCAAGACAGGCTGGTCTAGGTCCATTTTTCAGTATGATATGATAAGCTATTGCTTGAAGGGTACTCCAGAGTGGTTAAAGAAATTGGCTTCTTGTTTGCATCTTGAGGAAATTCTAGAGAAGATTACCATCTCGCTTTCTTTACATTCAAGGAGGTCGGTGGTGATCTACAGGAATTCATTTTCGAGCAGCTGAAATGTAAATCTTTGACTGCAAACACCATTCGAGCTGGCAAGGATGCATGCTTAGAAAGAGGTGGTCGGGCTCTTCAGCGGGAAAAAAAAACATGCCAGACTAAAATGGAGCATCGAGAAGTATCAATACGTAGAAAGCTTCTCCTCTGGCACTTGGCTACTGAAATGTGCTATCAGAGCTCTTGTTCTGATAAAACTGATAACAAAGATCGCAAAATATGCAAGCTAATTTCTGACTAGTGCTTTATCTTCTAGTTATGCAACTACAATGATGGCCCCAGTGTCACCCAATTGGCAAATACCATTCCAGGACACCACTGCAGATGCCAGGAGATTCTTTAGGAGAGAGAGACAAAAAGGTTTTCAAGAAGGAGCCATCGCCGAAGCCATTGCCGTGGAGACTCCGTTCAGGGCAGTCTATGTGAAGGGAAGAAGAAGCAAATCTGTGTTCTTTGATGCAATTAGGCTAGCGCAACAGCTCTCCGAATTACAAGATGGGAAATGCAATTTGAAAGAAGGAAAGCGTGACTGGAAACTAATGAGTGAAGTTTGGATGGAGTTGATGTCTTATGCTGCCATTAATTGCACACCAACAGTACATGCACAGCAACCTAGTAGAGGAGGAGAACTCTTGACATTCGTTTGGTTACTGATGAATCACCTTGGCCTAGGAACACAATTCGATGAGCATGTCGAACTTGAAGGCTAGTATAAAGTACTTTGACGCAGACCAAAGGAGAAGAATTCACATTAGTATTGCCTTTGAAGGTCATTTTTTCTTATGTTGCTTAATTAATTTGTATCTTACTCTGTTCATGAGCACTTTTAGCTTGTTTGGTATTAGTTATATTACTGTGCTATGGTTTGGCTTTGAATGATTAAGAAAGGTTCACTTAGGTTGTGAGTTTCTTGTCAATATGTAAATAAATAAATAAACATAAGGGAAAAGGAAGTATTGCCAAATGTATTTGAAATTTCTAATTTACCCATAATTGGCACGATCATGACCAATTACAAATGAATAGTATTCAAAGATATGCCTGGCATGCCTTATAAATTTTATTAAATATACCTTAACAAGATAGAAAATAAGTCATTTGGTAATCAAATAGTTGCAAGTGGAAGCTAGGTACAAGAATTTTGAGAAGAAGTGAATCTGTCAGTAGTTTATAATAAGTGTAGGCAGTTAGTTTAATATAACATTAAGATGTGCTTACAAGCTCACTCAAGAATTAAGAAAAGAAAAAAGACTAGTCCTTTTGTATTTTACACAA